>JAFVLL020041087.1:0-16767 GCA_021397915.2 Tor tambroides
CAGTTACATCGTCGCACGTTAACTCTACGCAGGCAGTTACAATCACAGATTGAATGCTGAGAGCCCTTGTTGCTCAATAGAAAAAACTGCTGCAAAAGTCATGATGATATAGTGTCTTGAGCATTCCCATGATCCCATTCTTATTAAAATGTGTATTATTTGTTTACTTGTGACATTTCATCACTGGGAGAGTGAATGAAATGGCTGAAGCTAGTAAAGAGAGTATTTTCAATGTGACTTTGTATAATGGAATCATATAAATATGTAAAATATACATTTGTAAATATCTGTACACATGAAACATTGTTTCATGGCCTTGCATGAATTTGCCTTATTCCCGCTGTCGGTAATTTGCATAATGCTGCACATTGTTAATTTATCTTGAGTCATAACGTTCCATGTGGTGATGGTTG
The DNA here is from genome assembly GCA_021397915.2 of Tor tambroides. Taxonomy (NCBI): domain Eukaryota; kingdom Metazoa; phylum Chordata; class Actinopteri; order Cypriniformes; family Cyprinidae; genus Tor; species Tor tambroides. The sequence goes on from JAFVLL020041087.1 coordinate 414, forward strand.
TCCAGCTACATTTGTGGGTTTTTAGGTTGTTTATTTTGCAGGGAGTGACACAATTTTTCCCAGCTGTAATGAATCAGCTGTTCAAAATGGCTCACACATTTTGAACAAACCATTAATAACTACAAAAAGAACCACTGCATCTTTATTCCCTTCACTTGTAAATTACTTGTTTTTGGTCTTAATTGTGATGATTTTATTTGTCTTTCACTTGTTTGTCAATGCAGATCTTTCACAGTTTTCACAACTACAAGCACTTAATTTCAGCATTAGCCCTTGTCTTAATCTTTATTCTTATAGTTTTAATTGATTATATTTGTTCTTTTTCAACTTGAAAGCACAGGGAATAAAGACAGTTCTGGCATCAGTAATTAATGCATGAAGGCTACACCTAAAAAAAAATTGCAACATCATAGATGTTCAGAATATAGTCAAGGATTCATTACCTCAGTGTCAAGGGCAGGATTTTGTTACTTAAAAATAATTTGTCATTGGTGTTGCCGTCTATGCCAGTTTGAGATCTCTCAGCTTCCTTGATTTAATTATTTTCACTCATGTTTTTAGCAACCTCATCAGTTTGTGCTTTGTCATGCAACGCCTGTCAAGAATTATGTTAACATTTCCCGTCAGTCAACTGTAGTTGGTCATTCCAATTTTAATAAGGCACCTACTGATGGTACCCACACTGCATCCTTGTCTTTGTTACATATGTAATGCTATTTATCTTTTTTTTTATTGGAAATAGTTTTTTCTATCTTTCATCTACATTCCCTCTTTGTATCTCCTCAAAGTCTTTTTCCTGTCTTTTACAATGATGTCTTTTATTACAGGAAATCTCTGTGCATTTCACTTGGGTAAAAATTTGTCAAGCAATCATTGGCACCATCGAGACCAGAGAACATTTCACAATGTTCGCCTGAAGAACATTTAGCCATTACTACAGTCCATACCAAAGTGTTAAAGTATGTCATCTTAGATGAACTAATGTTACGCTTCAATGTTAAAATCTCTACTAAATGCAAGATAGAAATGGCTTTGACAATGTATTTGTAGCTCTCGTCTTGACTTGTGCAGAGTTCCATAGTCATTTCATATGGGGAAAAACCCTGTGAGACATACAGTGAACATACATTATTAAGCCTTTTTCAAACATTTTCCCGCATATTGGAGACTATGTAGAATCTTAGATATTGTATTTAGTCAATGGGAAATGTAAGTTTTGTGTCTCTCATGTTGAGATGTGGTTTAATAGTGTTTAAGATCTATATCAGTTTCTTTCCTTATTGCACAGAGGAAATGAGTGTGTGTGTATGTATATGTGTGTCGATGGCGAAAGTGTCTGACAATAAGAGTAGCAAGGCTGGGATATTACCTTGTCCCCCTCTCGTTGTTGTAAAGTCTTTTTAAGGGCGAATATAATTCTTTGCATGTGTTATAAAGTATGCACATGTTGTGGATCTCAGTGATTTGCAATAAATATTTATTAAAAATCTGATATTGTCCAAGAGTTGTTGTTCTGCCTAGTTGATACCCTTCCTGGAGTGCCATGCTTACTAAAAATTGATGCAGTACTACAGTACAGTACAGTACTAGTAAAATTGAACATTGTACTACAGTGTTGATTTTAGATCAGTCAAGGCATTTTCACACAGAATGTGATTATTCCCCGATTGTTGTGACTGTTTGCAAATTGACATGAGATCTGTTGCTCTGTATAGTATAATAAGTGTCTATTTAAAAAAAAAATACTGAGCAAACTTTTTTGCCATTTCAGTTGTACAGAGTTTTGCACATAAAGTCCAATAGAAACCAATGCAAAGACAATAAGGCAGAAATAGTAGCACAAATTAAACACGGCTACATCCATCAAGTTGTAAAATATGCTAATTTCAATGATAATACTCTAATTTCATCTGCATTCACCCTAAAAATACAGCCAGAAAATCATCTATCACAGAAGAGCATTGTAAAAGAATGAATGAACAAAAAATATTACCCTTACCAAAAAAAGAAAAGAAAAAAGTATACTTAATTCTAAACAGAGTTCAAGAATATTTACCAGTTATACCCCATGTAGCAAGTGTTCTAAAATTATTGTAGTATTTTAGTACTTATTGGGACTAAATTGGCTGCTTAGTAACAGTAGTACATTGAGTTTTTTATTTGTACTGCAACTACAGGTGCATCTCAATAAATTAGAATGTCGTGGAAAAGTTCATTTATTTCAGTAATTCAACTCAAATTGTGAAACTCATGTATTAAATTCAATGCACACAGACTGAAGTAGTTTAAGTCTTTGGTTCTTTTAATTGTGATGATTTAGGCTCACATTTAACAAAAACCCACCAATTCACTATCTCAACAAATTAGAATACTTCATAAGACCAATAATAATAATAATAATAAAAAAACACATTTTTAGTGAATTATTGGCCTTCTGGAAAGTATGTTTATTTACTGTATATGTACTCAGTACTTGGTAGGGGCTCCTTTTGCTTTAATTACTGCCTCAGTTCGGCGTGGCGTGGAGGTGATCAGTTTGTGGCACTGCTGAGGTGGTATAGAAGCCCATGTTTCTTTGACAGTGGCCTTCAGCTCATCTGCATTTTTTTGGTCTCCTGTTTCTCATTTTCCTCTTGACAATACCCCATAGATTCTGTATGGGCTTCAGGTCTGGTGAGTTTGCTGGCCAGTCAAGCACACCAACACATGGTCATTTAACGAACTTTTGGTGCTTTTGGCAGTGTGGGCAGGTGCCAAATCCTGCTGGAAAATGAATCAGCATCTTTAAAAAGTTGGTCAAAGGTGAAGGAAGCATGAAGTGCTCCAAAATTTCTTGTAAACGGGGTGCAGTGACGGTTTTCAAAAACACAATGGACCAACACCAGCAGATGACACTGCACCCCAAATCATCACAGACTGTGGAAACTTAACACTGGACTTCATGCAACTTTGGCTATGAGCTTCTCCACCCTTCCTTTAGGACCTTGGTTTCCAAATGAAATACAAAACTTGCTCTCATCTGAAAAGAGGACTTTGGACCACTGGGAAACAGTCCAGTTCTTCTCCTCAGCCCAGGTAAGATGCCTCTGATGTTGTCTGTGGTTCAGGAGTGGCTTAACAAGAGGAATACGACAACTGTAGCCAAATTCCTTGACACATCTGTGTGTGGTGACTCTTGATGCCTTGACCTCAACCTCAGACCATTCCTTGTGAAGTTCATCCAAATTCTTGAACTGATTTTGCTTGACAATCCTCATAAGGCTGCAGTTCTCTCGGTTGGTTGTGCATCTTTTTCTTCCACTCAACTTTCTGTTAACATGCCTGGATACAGCACTCTGTGAACAGCGAGCTTTTTTGGCAATGAATGTTTGTGGCTTAACCTTCTTGTGAAGGGTGTCAATGATTGTCTTCTGGACAACTGTCAGATCAGCAGTCTTCCCCATGATTGTGTAGCCTAGTGAACCAAACTGAGAGACCATTTTGAAGGCTCAGGAAACCTTTGCAGGTGTTTTGAGTTGATTAGCTGATTGGCATGTCACCATATTCTAATTTGTTGAGATTTGGTGAGTTTTTGTTAAATGTGAGCCTAAATCATTACAATTAAAAGAACCAAAGACTTAAACTACTTCAGTCTGTGTGCACTGAATTTATTTAATACACGAGTTTCACAATTTGAGTTGAATTACTGAAATAAATGAACTTTTCCACGATATTCTAATTTATTGAGATGCACCTGTATACTGTGATCTATACTACAGGAAAACTTGTTAGTTTTCACACTGCAAGTATACTTGGTTTTCAAGTGAACCTAACATTATACTTTTAGTTCACCATTTAGTATTTATATACTATTTTTGCACTTAATACAGGCGTACCCAATGCCGGTCCTGGAGAGCCAGAGTTCTTTAGAGTTTCTCTCCAACCCTAATCAAACACACATGAACAAGCTAATCAAGGTCTAAAGGTTACCACAAAGTTAGAAGCAGGTGAGTTTTTATCAAAGTTGGAGCAAAACTCTGCAGGACTGTGGCTCTCCAGGACTGATGTTAGCCACCCCTGACTTACTAGTATAATTAGCATATTAGAATGAAGCAGGGTTCCTCAAATCAGTAGTAAATGCAGCATTGGAGACTTTTTTTTTCTCAAAAAAAAAACTTTATTCCAAACCTTAGAATAATTATACTTAACTCTATTTGATTATTATATTAAGTATAGCTTGATCAAATTATTAATTACAAGTATTTTCTCTTATTTTCAGTCTAAAAGAAGCACACTTGAATACATTTTTTTTTTTTTGTAAGGGTAGTCATCATATTTCAAAATAAAATGTTTGCAAGTACTTTAGTTTTGGACATTTTATTCAATGGCACAAATGCATTTTTGAAATCCAACATTTTTAGGAGTATAAAAATATGTGACCATCAAATGTACAAACTTTTAATACTGGAAAGCATGTTGGTCTGGTTTTCAGCCTCAGGATTATGAGTCTGTTCCTTTGTTCTCTGTCTGAATGCATGTACATTCACATGCTTTTGTGAACACGTTTCACAGTTCTTCATGGCGTGTTTTCTCTACATCTTCATCCACTTTTAGTTTTAGCTCATCCTGAGTGATCAGACCATCAGCGTTCCTATCCTGGTTCTTGAACATATCCCTGATGACACTATCTGGATCCTGAGCTGGTTTAAGACGTCCTTTTCCTTCTAAGACCTGCTGTTTGATGAACTGTGAAAACTGTGGAAACAAGGTACAGTACCCTAGTGAAAAATAATGTATTTGAAATACATTTATTTCATGCTAAGTCTACTACAAATACTTTTGCATATTTATGTACTTAATGAAAATACCCTGCAATTGTACTTGTGGTATACTAAACTGGTATACTTAAAGTCTGCTATATTGGAACAACTAATTTTGTGCTTAATGCACTTTAATTGTCTAGAAGTAGTGCTTAAGTCCAACTAAAGATAATACTGATGTATATTTGATTGTGCTAAAGTGGAACTATTGCAAGTATACTTCAGGTGCACTTTAAATATCTTGCATTTAAAGACTGATATTATTAAATGATGATACAATCCTCATCAATAGTGACATTAAAACACATTTTAGGCTTAATATTATGAAATGTACATTGTGCACAAGTAGTACTCCAAAAAAAGGTTAATTATAATTTTTATATCAGTAAGTCCCAGGTGATATGTCAGAAATATTTTAATAGATTCGAACTATACTTTGTATTAAATGTATTTTAAATATATTACTTTTTTACTAGGCTAGGAAAGTGAGGATTAAAACTAAATCATTGCTCTCTTACCCAAGTGGCACTTTCTAAAACAAGAATTTAATTACAAAGACCATGTGCCCTGAATAAAACCAGTGACTAGAGGTAAATACTTCAGCAATAGTAAAGAAAATGCTAATACAAAAGCAACCAAAAAAGTCCCACATCTAACAATGTAATGGTACTTACAGTAACTAGTCAAAAGTCAGTGAGTTTAGTTGAGTAACGCACTTAACCATTGGCTATTCCAGTGTGGTCTCACACAGACTATTGGCATTATGTCTGGTCCACTTTGCAGCTTATTTTGACCAAGAACCACCCACTTAAACCAACCTCTGTTCATTCAGTTTCATGTGCCATTTAGGGACAGACTCTCTGATATAGTTGATGCTATATTTTCATCTTTAACAGAACAAAATCTTGGAATCCCTAGTCTGTGTGTGCTCCAAAACGGTTTTACCATAAAACTAGAACTATTATAAAATATTATAAAACTATGACGCATTATTGTGCCATCCCAAAAAGGCACAAAATCACTTTCACGGACTTTTTCATTCACTGTTCCCACCTGGTGGAATGACCTGCCCAACTCAATCCGAGCAGCTGAATCCTTAGCCATCTTCAAGAAACGGCTAAAAACACATCTGTTCTATCTTTATTTGACCCTGTAACTCTATCACTCTCTGTTCTAATTCTATTTTATCTATCTGTCTTTTTAAAAAAAAAACAAAAAAAACACACACACACCCTTGACCCTCTATCAACTACATATTTATTCTCTAACTGCTACTTTTTCTTTAAAAACTAACACTAGCTTTCTTTTTTCTATTCTATCTACTTGTTTTCCTTGAGAAAAAAACAAAAACAAAAAAACCTTGCTATGTGTACTGCGTTAGGCTAATCGAGACTTGTCATATGCTTGCATGTTGTTGCTCTTTTGTTGATTTTGATTGCTTCTATTGTCCTCTTTTGTAAGTCGCTTTGGATAAAAGCGTCTGCTAAATAACTAAATGTAAATGTAAATGTAAATGTAGAACTGTGCCTGTACTTGTTTAATATTTTCATTGTTTAGTGTCTGAATAATTCTCTCATATCTTCACAATAACACATATTTCAGGGCCTGATTGTTTGCAACATCGTTTTTCAGCAGATCAGTGGTCTGAAAACTTCATCAGAAAAGCTTGCTCAAAGGCTGAAAGCATCTAGAGCTAAAAACTGACCTCCTCTAAAGGGACCTGTTGGTCCTGGTTGCTGTCTAGTGCCTCAAACAGCTGAACTGGACTCTCTTCGAGCCAAATGAAGAGGTAGCCTTCAGGAACCCCTTTCTGCAGGGACACCAACTCTAGTTCGAACCGTAACACTGCACTCCCTGGGACAATACCAGCTAGGAAAACAAGAGAACAGAAGACAGGATGCAAATTTATCAGAAATTGACAAGAATTCATTAAACCTATATTGCAGTTTTACTTATTTTGTTGCTGTTTGGAGTTATACACCCACACAGAATAAATTTGAATTTGGCTCGCCCATGTTTTTTTTACAATGTTTCAGTATCACTGTACTTGAGCTAATGCTGCAGTGACACTGTACCTGTTTGCACGGGCAGTTGGTCAGACACATGAAATAACACATACCTCCTTTCTCTCCATGTCCAAGGTGTGGTGGCACTATGACCGTCCGTCTCTCTCCTACACACATATTCCTAAGAGCCTCGTCTAGGCCATCAATTATTTTACCCCCTCCAAGCACCACATCCTGTGGGGTGTCATAGTTCTTCCTACAATGATCGGAGATCAACAACTGTTAGCCATATCACAAAAACATTAGCACATCGTATTTGTATTAATTCACTTAAATTGTGTACAACTGAACAAATATTGAAGCTATCATAAAGAGATTAGACAGATTGGGGAAACTCACGATGTAAAAAGCAGCGTGCCGTCCAGCAGTGAGCAGTTGTAGTGGTACTCAATGAAGTCATTCACCTCACTGGTTTCATTACACACCTCAGGTCTATGTGTGATCTCCACATGCACAGGATCTTTGACGTTGTGGAAGTCTATCACATGGATGTCAAAGACCAACACAGCTGAACCTGGAATGTCCTTGCCTGGCCAAAACAGAGCTGCACTTACTGTATAGTCACATTTTGTAATGTAAATGGCAAGTAACAGCACCTATCTATCACTCCGTAACTTTAGTCTCTTCACCCATTGAAGTTAACCAGGGCTGAGCTTCGTCACTACTCCCCATTGAGTTTGTGAGTCCTATTGACCCCAGCATCCTGGCCAACTATACCAATTGGCCTTTGTCCATCATCATTGACTATTATATGCCTATATAAGTGTGTTATTGTACAATAATAAGTGTGCTCCATTGTCTAATTGTCACTCTTTGTATCACCAAAACACAACACAATATTAGCGTATCCAGAGCAGTGGCAGCCAATGAGCATGTGCATTCTCTCCATCATGGGTCATGTAATTTCAACATGGCAAATACATTTATGCAATTGACCTGCCCAATACATAAGTAAACCCTTTTTGATAGAAAATTAGAATAAGTACTGTGTTCATCTCATGTAAGTGTACACTAAGTTCAGAAATTAACAGGGGCTTAGGGCAAAAATACCAAATTCAAATTTAAGGTAAGGGGGTAAAAAACACCTCTGCACAATTAAATGAAATCTGTTACAGCTGACGAGATTAAAGTGAAAAGTCACATTGTATCAGATTTCTTCTTACACACTGACCAATCTCCAGAGGTGTAAAGTACTTGAGTAAATGTAACTAATTACTGTACTTAAGTATCTTTTCGGATTCTTTGTAACTATACTGAGTATCAAAGATTTTAAAAACTTCTATTCTCTACTTCACTACATTTTTGAACGAGTATCTGTACTCTTTACTCCACTACATTTGAAATGAGTGCTGTAATTACAAATTACATTTTGCATGGTACCTAGCTTTTCTGCAGCAGATTTTTTATGCTACAATAGATGTGATATCGCCAGCTACAGGGTGCTGAAAGTACTATATCTTGTGCATTTTGCCTTTACTCACCCAAACTTGTCAACAAGGTTACTTTTGTCATGAGCCGGGTTTGATTCCTGTTTTCTTTTTTTCCTATTTCTTGCTCTGCCTCTTAGACTCAGCTGTTCGCGTTCACAATCAGTGCTCGCGCTGATTGGGACGGCACCTGTTTCCTTTTGACGCTGATTTGTTCCTCTATTTCTCCCTGTGTGTTTCTAGACTACTTTGTCAGATTATTATCCCTTGCAGCATCTCTGCCAGCTCTGCTTTCTATCTGTTACCGTGACTCTGTGTTTTTGTCAAGAACAGTCCTGTCTAGTTTAGTCCTGTCGAGTGTCTGACCTTATCTCTGCCCAGTCTTCCAGTAGCCGGTGGCCAGTGGTCTCTCTAACCGGTCAGTTACAGAGTCTACGCTCCGCCCAATCTGCCTTGCTGCAGCCCCGTTATCTTCCTGAACCACGCATCAATAATCCACCTTATTACTCTGGACAGCCCACTGAATGCTGAGCCTTTTTGACACAACGCGAGGTTATTTTTTCCCTCCAACCCACGACCTATGCCGAGGACCGCTCCAAGGTAGCTTTTGTGCTTTCTCTCCTTACTGGGCGGGCACGCGACTGGGGAGCGGCTGTGTGGGAGTCTGAGGCCGGCTGCTGTGAACGATTTTCTGCCTTTAAGGAGGAGATGATTAAGATTTTTGACCGCTCTATGGACACGAGGCTTCTCGACAGCTTGTGATACTTCAGCAGGGGAGGCGGTCAGCAGCCGATTATGCAATAGAGTTCCGCACCTTAGCAGCCACCTGCGAGTGGAACGAGCAAGCTCTCACTGTGCGATTTTTGGAGGGTCTCTCTGGGGAGCTCAAGGAGGAGATTCTCTCACGTGATCTGCCGACCCGTTTTGACCAACTGGTCGAGCTGGCCATTCGCCTCGACAAGCTCTTTGAGTTGCGCCGCCGCGCACGCTACTCCATGCCCGAGCTACGAGCGGTCCAACCCAATGTCTCTTCTCCCGTGGTGGTCTCACCAAGTCCAGAACCCATGCAGCTGAGGGGTTTTCGCATCTCCGCTGCTGAACGTCAACGCCGCACCGCGCTGGGACTCTGCATGTAGACTGATGAGAGATTCTACCCATAATGCTTTGAGCTGCATGATAAATCAGTAACAGATGTTATTAATATGAGCATCAATCAGAATAAATGTGTGTCAGAAATCCTCACAGAGAGTCAGATCAGTCATTCATTCAGAACATATTCAGCTCATTTTTCTGGATTGTTTTTGAGCACAAATAATAAAACACAACGACAGATCATCTTGAGATCAGATTGTAATTGATGAATATGTAATATATAATCACTATTTCTAGTTTCTCACTGTAGAGATGCTTTGAATCAGTCTGTACTGAACAATAAAGCTGATGAATCTGAGAAATATCTGAATGATTTATGATTCATGAATATAATCATTCCTCACGAGACACAAGACAACATTAATCACAGCATTTAATCAAATATAGTTATTATAACTACAGTAAAGACATACTGTATTACATTATTACAAGATCTTCAGCGAAAGAACATGACAGAATATTTATTTTAAAATATTTTATAATATTTACTAGATATTTATTATATATTTACTTTTTTCTTCTGAGTTTGAAAGTGTTTTAATGACAATAGATTCATTAGAAAAATCAAATCAAATATTTTTATTACTTAAACATGTAAAAATGTGTTAAAATATGTCAAAACGCTGATTGATTTGAACAAGTGTATATATAATGCAAATATTACTTTAGCTGAAGTATTTGTGTCAATACTGGAGTCCTTTCATTGATTTAACTATTATTTCAATTATAACAAACAACTAAATAAATGTGTTACAACTGCAATCATCCTACTGTACTGTAAATAAAAACTATTTAATAATAATAATAATAACCATAATATGAATTTTATTTTATTATTTTAATTATAACAAATAAAAATTATTAAAATAAAACAATAAAAATATGCCACAATTACAATACTCCTATTGTACTGTAAAATAAAAACTATTTAATAATAATAATAAACAACCAAAATTTTAATTATAACAAATAAAAAATTAAAATAAAACAAATTGATAAAGAAAGGTCACGATTGTAATTATCCTATTATACTACAAAATAAAAAAAACGAGTATTTACAAATAATAATCAAAATATTAATTGTATTTATGTATTTATGAATTATAACAATTAAACAAGTTAATCAAAAAATCCTATAAAATAAAAACAAAATTTAAAATAAAATGTCAGTATTTCATAGTAAAAATAATAAATTTTATTTTATTTTATTATTTAAATAACAATTAAAAGGAAAAAAAAATACTATTAATAGTTACTTTTGCAGTAATTGTACTATAAAATAAAAATTGAGATGACAACAGCAACAATTATAATCAAAATCTTAATTTTATTTTATATTAATTTTATTATTTTCAGTATAGCAAAAATAGCAATAATCCTGCTATACTAAAAAACTATGGGTATTTAAAAAAATAATAATATCCTAAATATTTTAGTTATTTATTTATTGTTGATTATAACAATTACCCAAAACCATAAAAAGTTACTATAAAATAAAAACTCAGTATTCAATAATAATAACATTAATAATATTAATAATAATAATATTGTTGTTATATTATTTTTTTATTATTTAGAATAAAATACAAAATGACAAATTTGTTACAAATCTTTAATATGTAATATCTGTTACAACTGCAATAATCATATTGTACTGTAAAATAAAGTCTGAATTTATAAAATAGCCAAAATATTAATTTTATTTAATATGAAATATTAATTTTAAGTATATCAAAAAAGGAAATGTTACAATTGCAATAATCCCACTGTACTAAAAAAAAACAACAAAAAAACCCAATGGGTATTTTAAAAAAAAAAAAAAAAAATCCTGAATATTTTATTTATTTGTTAATTATAACAATTACCCAAAACCATAAAAAGTTACTATTGCAATAATCCTATTGTTACTACTCCTACTCCTACTCCGAGACGTGCGGATCCATATGCAAAGCTTTATTAGAACAGACGTGGTCAAACACAGGCAGGGTCGGTACACAGCAAACAGATATGGCAAGGGCAAGACACAGAGTAATTCCACAGCAAGCGGGGGTCGACGATCGGCGAATATCCAAAGGGGCAAGGCAGAGAGATAATCCAGGTACGAGAGCAATAATCCAAACGAGGGGCAAACACAGTCCGCAAGGCAAGATGAAGGGTAATTCCAGGAAACAAGGGCAGGTATCAAAACGCAAGACAAGAACAGGGGGAGGGACGGAGGGCCAGGTCCGTGAGGAAGTGGGAAGACCGGGGACTGAGGCAGAGCCGGCAGAGCAGGACACCCAGGCGGAACCGGAGACCAGGACAGAGCAAGAGCCCACCAGGGCGGAGCAGACGGAGCAGGAGCCCACCAGGGCGGAGCAGAAAGCCTCCATGGCAGAGCAGACAGAGCAGGAGACCACCACGGCAGGGCAGAAGACCACCAGACCCGAACAGAAGACAACCACAGCAGGGAAGCAGACTGGGCAGGAAACTATGGGAGAGTCTGAGATCTGGGGGAAACAGAGACAGACAACACAGGGAGAGCAGAGACAGACAATACGGGCAGAGCATTCATGATCTCAGGGGCCGCGGCAGGGCAGGACAAGGATTCACAGACGGCCTCTTTAGCCGTGACAGGACAGGGCGAGAGTTCACAGACGGCCTCTTTAGCCGTACCAGGACAGACAGTGAGTTCAGGAACGGCCTCCATGGCCATGACAGGGCAGACAGTGAGTTCAGGAACGGCCTCAGTGGCCGTGACAGGACAGACTGTGCGTTCATGGGCAGCCTCTGTGGCTGTGACAGGACAGACCGTGAGTTCATGAGTGGACGCCGCCTCCTCTGGAGGTTCTGCAGCGGAAGCCGCCACCTCTGGAGGCACTGGAGCAGACTCGTGAACAGAAGAGGCCTCAGGAACAGACTCGTGGACAGGAGAGGCCTCAGGAGCGCAGTGTGCAGCCCACACACTCAAAATGGCGACCGCCATAATAGGAAGCACTGAGGTCAGGGGAACAGTCTCTGTAACAGGGCAGGAACAATGTTCATCAACGGTACCTTCGACCGTGACATGACGGGCTGAAAGTGCGCTGCTGGGCGCCACCACCACGCGAGGAGCTGAAGCGAGCACCGCCGCTTTGGGAGGTTCTGCAGCTTGTGCCACCACCTCTGGAGAAACTGCAGCGGGCGCTATCGCCTCGGGGAACACAGCAGCGAGCGCCACTACCTCAGGAGGTTCCGCAGCCTCAGCCGCCACCTCTAGAGACATCATAGCAGACGTCGCCGCCTCTTTTAGAGTTTGAGTGGTGGTGTATGCAGCCCAAATACACCATAAAGCGATCCCCATTGTGGGAAGCGCTACTGACAGAGGAATTAGTTCAGAGACAGGAGGAGTAGAGCGAGTGGGTTTGGGGATACCAGCTGCTCGTACTGACACCAGCGGTGCATCCATCACACTGGATACCAGACAGGGAACTCGAAGGACTGACCTTAAATATCTGGGTGTGGCAGACAGGACGTGACACGACTCTGGCTGCTCAGCTGTGACGTGAAGAGACTCTGGAAGGTCAGCGGAGACACGGCGAGACTCTGGAAGGTCAGCGGAGACACGGCGAGACTCTGGAAGGTCAGCGGAGACATGGAGGGACTCTGGCTGGAGTGCTGAGGCGTGAAGAGACTCTGGCTGGAGAGCCGAGACGTGGTGTGACTCTGGTTGATAAGCGGTGACGTGACAAGACTCCTGAATATCAACAATGACTTGACTTGATTCGTGAATGGCAGCAATGACATGAAGGGGTGTTGTTGTTGCCGCCATCTTGTGAACGGGCTCTGCTGTCGCCGCCATTTTGTGAGCGTGCTCTAGCGCGGCTGCGATCACACAATTGGGGCCGGTGTCGCGTTCCTCCGCGACACCCACAGTGAATGAAGAGCCCACACACAACAAAGCATAGTCCATAAACTGAGCGAGTGACGCACGGGGACCCTCACGGATTTGAGCGGCTGATTAATGCCCTCACAAAAGAAGTCTATGAGTACACAGTCCGGCAGATCAGAAAAATAGGCGAGATCTAAATACTCTTGTATATAATCCTCGAGCGGTCGCGAGCCCTGCTCGAGGGTTAATAACAGTCGTGCAGTGTCCATACCTGGCCAATGTCCACTTGAAAAGCCGCTGGATCCTCTTGTGGCCGAGTATTCTGTTACGGGGCTGACGAGACGTGAGACGTGCGGATCCATATGCAAAGCTTTATTAGAACAGACGTGGTCAATAAACACAGGCAGGGTCGGTACACAGCAAACAGATATGGCAAGGGCAAGACACAGAGTAATTCCACAGCAAGCGAGGGTCGACGATCGGCGAACAATATCCAAAGGGGCAAGGCAGAGAGATAATCCAGGTACGAGAGCAATAATCCAAACGAGGGGCAAACACAGTCCGAACGGCAAGACGAAGGGTAATTCCAGGAAACAAGGGCAGGTATCAAAACGCAAGGCAAGACTATGACTTAGACTAGGGCTCCGTAGAGTAGCTATCGCTTGGAGAGTGATAAACGCTATACAATACTAGGCGATATGACTGAGGAAGTCCATGGTTTATAAAGCCTGAGTGATTAGTGAGATCAGCTGTGTAATCAGTAACAACAGCTGTGTGTATCGTCAGTGCAATGAATGATGGGGATTGTAGTGAAGTGCAAGAGTCCATGCTGTGAGTGGGTGACCTCTGGTGGTGATTAACTGGAAGTGCATGGACCAGACTCATGACAACTACTACTACTAATAATATGAATTTTATTTTATTGTTTAAAGTATATCAAATTAATAAAGATTTGTTACAAATCTTTAATATATATTTGTTACAATTGCAATAATAATACTGTACTGTAAAATAAAAAACATTATTTAATAATAATAATAATAAATTTAAATTAATTATTAATTAAATTAATAATTATAACAAATTAATAAATACATTTGTTACAATCCTATACAATCCAATCCTGTTGTACTTTAAAATAAAATTAAAAATTAAAATAATAATAACCAAAATATGTATTTATTTTTTAAATTATAACAAAGAAACAAGTCCATAAAAACTGTTACTGTTGCAATAATCTTATTGCACTGTAAAATAAAAAGTGAGTATAATAATGATAATAACAATATAAATATTAATTTTATTTTATTCTTATTTAAAATATAACACTTAAACAAATCCATAAAAAGTTACTACTGCAATAATCCTAATGTACTGTAAAATAAAAAGTGGGTATTTAATAATAATAATAATAATAATAATAATAATAATAATGAGCAAAATATGAATTTTAATTTATTATTTAAAGTATAAGAAATTCATAAATAAATTTTATAATTGCAATAATCCTATTGTACTGTAATATTTGTATTATTATTATTATTATTATTAATAATAATAACTAAATTATTTATTTCATTAAGTATTATTTAAATTATAACAAGTCAGTAAAGAAATATATATAAGAAATATAACAATCCTGTTGTACTCTAAAATGATTATTATTAAATACTTTTTATTTTAGAGCACAACGGTAAAGTCACAGTACTAATATCTAGCTGTCTCAATTTCTTTGCTTGTAAAACCAAAGTTTTATTTGATCAGAAACGCTTCTCTTTTGTTGTGGACAGATTCATAATCTCTTCTCATTATAAATGTGAACGGAAGAATGACTCTCATAGATCTTTTGTCAGAGAAATGTGCAATAATCTGCCGAAGGGCCTGATGGTGATGAATAATGAGTTTTCTTCACTCTTTGACTCTGAACAGAGTGGAGAAGCTACAGAAGACAATAACACGTCCTCACTGCTGCTGCAATCACAGTCTCTGCGTTCCCCGTCACAGAGCCACTGCCTGCTTGCTCGCTTAATCTTGCGTGTTTTCTGCTCTCGGCCCGATGGTTTCGCTGTTGAAGTGGAGCTCTGTGTTTGACTGTGTGTCTCAAGCCAGGACAAGCAAAATAAAGTTCTCCAGCTGTAATCTGCTCATCTGTTGTTTGCTCTTGAAAATCTATCACAAAATCTGTGGAGCTTCATTTCTCAGCAGGAAAAAACAACTTGACAGCATTTTCCAGCAGATCTCAATGTTTCACACACTCTTTTCAGCATTTTTGACCTTCTTTTTTCACACACATTGCCAGTAGTGTGTCCTCTGCTTCTTGCTAGCCTGGTTCTCAGCCCATCTTCACTGGGATCTTGTTCTTCTGGATCCATGAAGAGCCAGTCGTCATCTTCCTTCAGCTGCTCGTCACCAATAGACTGTAAAACACTTATAAGTTCACCAGTACAATTCAGAAATATGATTGATTTGACTGAACCGACTCATTATTGGATGAGAACTGAACTGAACTGACGATGACGTCATTGTTTGTATACAAGATGGCGTCTTGTATAAATACAAGATGGCGCCGCTCATGGCAGCTTCGGTTTGTTGTTCCTTGGTACTTTTCCTGTTTTTGTTTGTTTGTCCTGTCTTAAGCAACATTTTTCCGATCAGCTTCACTAGAAACGAACATAAGAAATAGCACACCAGATAACTTTTTGCCGAGGTTTGAACATTCAGACGTTTTACTGGACATTTTAGTAGGAGGAGCTGCGTTCCTATACAAGCGCTCCAGGCGACGCAAGCGAGGGAAGCGCTGGTGCGCTCGTGAAATTCAGACAGCGCGGTTTTAGGACTCCGCTGCCGAGTATTCATCTGGCGAATCTCCGCTCCCTTGCAAATAAATCAGACGAACTACAACTCCTCACCCGCACAAACAAGGACTTTTTAAACTCTGCTGCGCTTTGCTTCACGGAAACCTGGCTGAACGGAGCCATCCCGGACAGCGCGCTTCATCTAGCGGGCTTCCAGCTGTTCAGAGCAGACCGCGTCACCGAGTCGTCGGGGAAAACGAGAGGC
>JAFVLL020041087.1:16867-34353 GCA_021397915.2 Tor tambroides
TTATCATTTTACAAAACTTTTTGTTTTTGTGAAAACTCGTATCTGAATTGTAAATCATGCTTTTTACAGTCATTTTACAGTTTAATATGGTACTAGAGACATTGCCCTACCCCGCTCATATGGTATTAATTTTATTTGTGCAGGTCTTAAAAAAGGTCTTAAAAAGTCTTAAATTTGAGCTTAAAAATCCTGCAGAAACCCTGTATGTGCCATTAAGGGACAGACTCTCTCATATAGCTGGTACGACATTTCATATGTAACAGAAGAAAATCTTGGAATCTCTAGTCTGTATGTGCTCCAAAATTGTTTTACCATAAAACTAGAATTATGCCTGTACTTGTTTGACATTTTCATTGTGCTTAGTGTCTGAATGAATCTCTTCACAAGTTAACACATATTTCAGGGCCTGATTGTTTGTGATCATCATCAATTTTAGGCAGATCAAGGGTCTGACAACTTCATCAGAAAAGCTTGCTCAAAGGCTGAAAGCATCTAGGGCTAAAAACTGACCTCCTCTAAAGGGACCTGTTGGTCCTGGTTGCTGTCTAGTTCCTCAAACAGCTCAACTGGACTCCCTTCGAGCCAAATGAACAGGTAGCCTTCAGGAACCCCTTTCTGCAGGGACACCAACTCCAGTTCGAACCGTAGCACTGCACTCCCTGGGACAATACCAGCTAGAAAAACGAGAACACAGGACAGGGATGCAAATTTATCAGAAACTGACAAGAATTCATTAACCCTATATTGCACTGTTCCTTATTTTGTTGCTGTTTGAAAAAAAATACATTTCAACTGCATACCATCCAAGATAAAATGGAGTTGCACACACACACACAGAATAAACTTGAATTTAGTTCTCCTACATTTAAAGGAATAGTTCACCAAAAAATATGAATTTGCTGAAAATTGACTCACCAGGCCATATAAGCAGTAGATGAGTTTGTTTCTTCATCAGAACAGATTTGGAGAAATTTAGCATTACGTCACTTGCTTACCGATGGATCATCAGCAGTGAATGGGTGCCATCAGAATAAGAGTCCAAACAGCTGATAAAAGCTTCACAGTGTTCCACAAGTAATCCATACGACTTCAGTCCATCAATTAACATCTTATAAAGTGAAAAGCTGCATGCTTGTAATATACAAATTCATCAAGATATTTTTAACTTTAAACCACTGATTCTGGCTAAAAGGGTCTTTTATCCATAATATTGCTTTCTCCAGTGAAAATTTCATCTCGTGTGAATCAGGAGAGAAATATGCACAGATCAAGCACTGTTTACAAACAAAACATTTCTAAACAAATATGTCAGTGGATTTTGACGTGAGAGGGCATGAACTTCCAGTGAATGGACTATGGAATGGATTATGGATTATGGACTGGTATTTTGGCCAGAAGTTAAAGTTAAAACAAATTAATGATGGATGTTTCTTACAAACATGTAGCTTTTCACTTCACAAGATATATTTTCCAAATATAATTTTTATTTTATTATTTTTTTTTTTTAACAATGGTTCAGTGTCACTGTACTTGAGTTAATGTTACAGTGGCATTGTACCTGTTTGCATGGGTAGTTGGTCAGCACTGGTTTACATGAAATAACACATACCTCCTTTCTCTCCATGTCCAAGGTGTGGCGGCACTATGACAATCCGTCTCTCTCCTATACACATATTCCTGAGAGCCTCATCTAGGCCGTCAATTATTTTACCCCCTCCAAGCACCACATCCTGGGGGGTCTCATAGTCCCTCCTACAATGATCAGAGATCAACAACTGTTAGCCATAATTCACTTAAATTTAAATACATTAATAACTGTATAAATATTGAACCTATTATAAAGAGATTAGACAGATTGGGGAAACTCACGATGTAAAAAGCAGCGTGCCGTCCATCAGTGAGCAGTTGTAGTGGTACTCAATGAAGTCATTCACCTCACTGGTTTCATTACACGCCTCAGGTCTATGTGTGATGTCCACATGCACAGGATCTTTGACGTTGTGGAAGTCTATCACATGGATATCAAACACCAACACAGCTGAACCTGGAATGTCCTTACCTGGCCAAAACAGAGCTGCACTTACTGGATAATCACATTTTGAATGTAAATGGCAATTAACAGCACCTATCGATCACTCTGTAACTTTTGTCTCGTCACCCATTGAAGTTAATCAGAGCTGAACTTCAATCACTACCCTTTGATGTTTGTGAGTCCTAGTGACCCCAGCATTCTGGCCAACTATGCCAGTTGGCCTTTGTTCATCATCATTGCCTACTACAGGGTTCGTACGGTCATGAAAAACCTGCAAATGTCATGAAATTTTAAAACAGCAATTTCCAGGCCTGGAAAAGTTTTGGAAAAATAAATAAACCCTGAAAGTTTTGAAAAAGTCATGGAAATTTATTTCACGAATCTCTGTATAATAGAATTATGTTTAATCAGGTCCTGAACTTCCCATAGTTTTACTCATTCCCGCAGCTTTTGAGTTTAAAATGAGGGAAATTCCTGCATATATTTATTAAACATTGCATGTAGGTTAGATGAGTAAATTATCCACACAGACTGTCAGATTAAATCAGTCATTTGAAAACCGCGTGAGTGATTCAGCTGTACCGCATCTTCTCTCTTTCACTCTCTAGTGCAGTGGTTCCCAAATTGGGGTGCACTAGAGAAAAACGGCAATGGATAATGTATTGACAGTAAAAAGGCCGAGCCAGTTGAGTCTCACCCAGCCTATCTGTGTCTCATGGAAAAATCGAAACAAATGAACACAACAGCACAAAGGAAAAAAACTGAGTGCGGTAATGTAGTTTTTATATTTATAACATATAGCCTAGTTAAGCAACATGACACGACCAAGAGGGGTGCAGTTTTCCCTGAAAACCAGTACGACTGCAAATTTGACATTGATTTATACAAGAGTTCAAACAAGTAGTTAATATTAAGTGACTTACATTTTATTACAATATTGTCAAAGTTGACTGTTTTTACTCACGAAAATAGTTCACTTCTCTGAGCAACACAGCAGTGTTTCCTTACTGAATGCTTGGCGTTTTTGAATGAATAATTTGAGTCAATGATTCAGTGGTCCATTCATAAAGACAGGCACTTGCTTCATTCCTGAATGAATCAGCCTTCTGAAGGAATCATTTGAATGAATGCCTCAATGACTCACTCATTAAGGTGCTGCCACCTACTGCTGGTGTACTTTCATATTTAAAATTAGCTAATCTTTGCATTTTTGTCCAACATTTCATATTTGTATAATAAAAAATCTGATTTAAAACACCAAGCTCATAACATTATATATGCTGTTGTAATTTTGCAGTGTAAATCCATTCATGCTACATTTCGGCTTTATTAAACTGTGTAAATGCATCTAAAAGCTGCTTCTGTTTCTTCTGCAATGGAAAGATTGGTTATGTTAATACTGATTTCATTTGACTGGTAACAGCTCTATAGTGTCTTATAAATAAAATAATGAAATCATTAAGAAAATGTAAGAATTTGATATAAAAGACGCATGCATTTGATAAGGTTAGGGATATGCAAAAAAATGACCTGGAAATAAATTTAGTATGCAATAACTTTAGTCATACAAAATCACTCACTGCTCTTAACTGAATAACTTTTGTAAATTTAATCTGTTTTTAATTTACAGTTTATTTAATTTCTGTATATTTTTGTACCTGAATACTGCTGTTAGACTGAAACAGTTTCCAAAACAAAATTCAGGTCCTAAGTTTAGTTGATAGTATTGGTTAAATAAAATGACAATATTCAGTGATGTGATGATATGTTCTCATCGTGGAGTAACGTCTGGCGCATTTGCAGCTTATTGTAAAAACAAATCGAAAGCAAACAAGTAGCATTAATAGTCATTTATTTTAGTTAACATGCTATGATAAATTTGAAGAGATTTTTATTCTTATGGTAAAATAATGGAACATTAGGTCATGAATATTGTGTCAAAAGTCATGGAAAAGTCATGGAAAATTCATGGAAATTTATTGGTAGAAATGTGTACGAACCCTGCTACTTCACGAATCATATGTAATATACACTGCTCAAAAAAATTAAAGGAACACTTTTTAATCAGAGTGTAGCATCAAGTCAATTAAAATTCTGGGACATTGATCTGGTCAGTTAAGTAGCAGAGGGGGTTGTTAATCAGTTTCAGCTGCTTTGGTGTTAATGAAATTAACAACAGGTGCACTAAATGGGCAACAATGAAACGACCACCAAAACAGGAATGGTTTTACAGGTGGAGGCCACTGACATTTTTTTTCACTACTCATCTTTTCTGACTGTTTTTCACTAGTTTTGCATTTTGCTAGGGTCAGTGTCACTACTGGTAGCATGGGGCGATACATGGATCCTAAAGAGGTTGCACAGGCAGTCCAACTCCTCCAGGATGGCACATCAATACGTGCCATTGCCAGAAGGTTGCTGTGTCTCCCAGCACAGTCTCAAGAGCATGGAAGAGATCCAGGAGACAGGCAGTTACTCTAGGAGAGCTAGATAGGGCCATAGAAGGTCCTTAACCCATCAGCAGGACCTGTATCTGCTCCTTTGTGCAAGGAGGAACAGGATGAGCACTGCCAGAGCCCTACAGAATGACGTCCAGCAGGCCACTGATGTCAATGTCTCTGACCAAACAATCAGAAACAGACTTCATAAGGATGGCCTGAAGGCCTGACGTCCTCTACGGGGCCCTGTGCCCACTGCCCGGCATCATGGAGCTTGATTTGCATTTGCCATTGAACACCAGAATTGGCAGGTCCGCCACTGGCACCCTGTGCTTTTCACAGATGAGAGCAGCTTCACTCTGAGCACATGTGACAGACATGAAAGGGTCTGGAGAAGCTGTGGAGAACATTATGCTGCCTGTAACAACGCTCAGCATGACCGTTTTGGTGGTGGGTCAGCGATGGTCTTGGGACGCATATCCATGGAGGGACGCACAGACCTCTATAGACTAGACAATGGCACCCTGACTGCCAACAGGTATCAGGATGAAATCCTTGGACCCAATGTCAGACCCTACGCTGGTGCAGTGGGTCCTGGGTTCCTCGTGGTGCACGGGGGCAGTTCCTGGAGAAGGAAGGAATTGACACCATTGAATGGCCCCCACGCTTGCCTGATCTAAATCCAATAGAACACCTCTGGGACATTATGTTTCGGTCCATCCGACGCCGCCAGGTTGCACCTCAGACTGTCCAGGAGCTCAGTGATGGCCTGGTCCAGATCTGGGAGGAAAAACCCCAGGACACCATCCGTCGTCTCATTAGGAGCATGCCCCGATGTTGTCAGGCATGCAGACAAGCACGAGGGGGCCATACAAACTACTGAGTACCATTTTGAGTTGCTGCAATGAAATTTCAGCAAAATGGACTAGCCTGCTACATTTTTTTTCACTTTGATTTTCAGGGTCTTTGAATTCGGACCTCTGTAGGTTGATCATTTCCATTTCCATCAAACGATGTGGCATCCTTTCATTCCTAACACATTACCCAGTCCATATCAGTATAGATATCCAGCATGATATTTTTCCCCATTGAGATCTGATGTGTTTTCAAAGTGTTCCTTTAATTTTTTTGAGCAGTGTATGTATGTAATATGCTAATACATATGTGTTATTGTACAATAATAAGTGTGTTCCATTGCCTAATTTTCACTCTTTGTATCAACAAACAATTTAATGAAACATCGTGGGTCATGTCATTTCAACATGGCAAATACATTTAGGCAAGTGACCTGCCCCATACATAATTAAAACACTTTTTTTATAGAAAATTGGTATGTGTACTGTCTTCATCTCATGTGAGTGTACACCAGATTAATGGGGCTTGGGGCAAAAATTTAAGGTAAGAGGGCAAAAAATGCTCCTGCACAATTAAACGAAATCTATTACAGCTGTTGTGATTAAAGTGAAAAATATTAAGTGCCAACTGTGGCATTGATCACATTGCATCAGATTTTCTTTTTACACACTTACCAATCTCACATGTTTCTGTTGAGCTTATATATGCAATGTCCAGCATTTTATTAGCGTTTAGATTAGTCACTGTGAAATGTTTTGTTTTGAGTTTTGTTCAGTGCATATGCTCACTGATTGAATTCTGAATCTGCACTCTCACAGATTCTCTTATCATAAATTTATTTACTTGTATATAATTTATTCCCGGTTTAAATAACCATTATGTTTTTCACGCTACTAATGTAACCAATGTGAAAATTTAATTAATATCTGAGCTTGTTTTTTTCTGTGTTGCCAGAATATGATGTGCCATTTACCAAATGTTTTTTATGCATTCTGTTAATCAAAATTAATAATCAGTATTACAATATCAAGAGCAATAATCAATGTTTTTTATTTATATACTTTATGTGGATAATAACATTTTGCAACTGTCGTGAAAATACATGTATGCCACCTTTAAGCAGCATTAAACAGTCTGTGTAAACAAACATGGCACACTTTTCATTCAGCTTTCATTGATGAACTAGCATTTAAAATGCATTAAGATAATCTTACCTGCCCCCTGCTGGCCATATGCAAGATGAGGCGGCAAGATGATTCTTCTCCTCTCTCCTGTACACACACCCTGCAAGCCTTTATCTATGCCAGCGATCATGTACCCCATTCCAATGTATGTGTTGTACGTCTGGTTGTGCTGATAGCTGTGACATTAGAGGTAATACAATACATTAGAATCTCAGTAACATCTACAGCAACCCAAAACAACAAAGCAAAAAAAAGTAAAACCTGGAATCAAATGTGATGCCACTGAGGAAGGAAGCATTGTAGTGGTAGCGAATGTAATCGCCTGCAACAGACTTGCGTGTGCATGGTTCAGGTGCTTCCATGACCTCCACAACGATGTCATCTTTAGGGTTGTGGAGGTCTTCCAGGAGAATGTGATACACTAATGATGCATGAGGGGGGATTTCTGTGCCTGAGGAAAAGAAACACACAAGAAACCAATAAATGAAACACACGCACACAAACAAAAAGACCCCCAATATACTAATTCCAGCACTGTATTACCACTCATTAAAGAAATTAACCTACTGGTGTTAGATGTATTCCTTCCCTACAACCAATCATAAACTACACAGTGCTTGCCTTGATAAATATGCAAGCTCTTTCTACAGCGACCTTCAGAAACTTTTATGCTTTTTGAGAAAAAAATGTGGTACAGTGGTACTCCTCTAGATTTGTTAAGGCAAGAATACACTACATGATCTGAACAGATTTTAAAACACAAGGAATCATATACCTGCCGACTTTGTAAATGGTTACAGAGGAAAAACTCAGTATCACACATAAATGACTGAGGATCACATACTACCAGGCTGTTGTTCTGAACACAACAATCACACTTCTGTTGCAAGGAGACGCAATTAAAAACTGAAAACAATATGTGTTCTAACATCGGCTCAAAAATTAAACGTTTGATACCCTCCAACTGGATGGAATCATAGTCTGAAGCTAATAAATTGGAGTGTGTGTCCATGTAACACTGCTATTTTTCTTTAAAATCTGTCAACTCAAATCTGCAGAGTGGCTCTGACTATTGGCAACTAGCGTTGACTTGTCCAGACTGTAAATTGAGGCAAAAATCTTGGTAAAATTTGTTTAGTGTATTCCAGTCTTAAGCAGTTACTAAAACAGGTTGCGTATCTTGTAGATAACGAGAAAGAACCCAGGGTTTACAAATGCGCAGTGTGAAATCTGGAAACCCCATTAGCCAGTATTAATCATAAACCCCAGGCATGAACCATGTGAAACGTAAAACATCTGCAGTTACAGACATAACCTCGGTTCCCTAAGATGGGAACGAGACATTACCTAAAGTGTAAGCTGGCGTTTGGGGAAACACCTTTCTTCTGAAATACTGCAGCCTTATTCGCTTAACACAGGGCTAGGCAACTTCGGTCCTGGAGGTCCACTGTCCTGCAGAGTTTACTAGCTCCAACTCTAATCAAACACACCACCCTGCAGATTTCTAATGATCCTGAAGTCATTGATTAGCTTCTTCAGATGTCGCAATGGCGTTCGAGCACGCAAAAAAGGGGGTGGGAAAGCTCCCTATATAAGCTGTGCTGAGCAGAATTTCATCAGAATGTTTAGACTGAATAAGAGAGCTTATGGAAGACCTCAGTGTAAATAGCACGGCATGAATGCAACGTCTCGTTCCCTTGTCAGGGAACCGAGGTTACGTCAGTACCCGGAGACGTTCCATTTCGAGAGAGTCTCTCGACGTTGCGTACAGCGTAAGCTGACACTTTGGAGAACGTGTCACTTTTTCACATCACGGTACTTCGAAGGGCGACATCAAATAAGCGCAGCGACACTTAACAGCAATGGCAATGCATGGTGCATCCACTGTACACAAGTATGCATAAGCAGCAGATTCCAGACAACAGATTCTCACCGGAGCTAGACATGTAGTTGTAGAGCTTACCGGGATCAGACAGCACATTGGCCTGGGGAGCTAAGTGTAAGCTATCCGATGGCAGGGAGTCCTCACACTCATGGATGGATCGGCAGAGTTGGGGGCACGTGGGGTCTGAGTCAGCGTGAACTTGCCACTAAACACTTCATGCTCCAAATCAGGATGCCAGAGCTTCTTCCTCAGCTGCTCTCTTGAAGCAGCTGAGAGGGGGAGAGTGGGGTGGCTGCACAAAGGCTGAATACAGAGAATTCTGACGCTCACAGCATCACAATGTGGGCAAATAGGGCCCTCAGTGGTGGCTTCTGCTTGGGCGCAGCCAGGCAGATGATGCAAAGTTCATAGGTGTAAATTCCGGGGGGGACGAGGGGGCAGGACCCCCCATCAGAGGGTTGACCCCCCTAAAAATATCATTACAAGTGACTCTGTGTATTGTAAATAATATAATGGACATATACTTAAAATAATTGTGTAAGTAGTAAAACAAAATAAACGCAAAAAAGCGTTTTAAGTTCAGAAATGTTTTCAGTCCCCCTCCCTTGCCTCACAGTGGTTTGGTCCACTGCCTCCTTTCCACCTTTACCGAAACACACACGAGCCCGGCCGGCGGGAGAGAGTGTTCTTCAGTAGTTATTTGTAAGTAACTTAGGCTGTCAAGGCTATTTTATTCTATATATATATCTATATTTATACATCGTGTGAAATGATTCTTTCTATTTAATACAGATGATGCTGGATCATTAATAAAATAGTCATGACAAAAAATGATGATATCTGATGTATTTTTCTGTGAGCGATTACAAGGTTACCAAGCTTAATTGTCACCCACTATAACTAACACGGCGATAAGCCTGAACTGATATTAGGCAAATATTGTAGACCTACCGATGTGTTGGGTTTTGCTCAATATGATGTTAAGTGGCAGATCAGTGAATATCTAAAGAGAAGGCCTCAGTCCTAGACGAAACCTAAAAACTATGTGGAGGACACAAAATAATAATTATAATATGACCGCGTGGTGAACAATATGAACCGAACTCATATTTAAACACGATCTCCATGCTATACACATGCTGTGTATACATATCTATCCGTCCAAGTACAATTTTGGTTGTATTATTTGTGTCCCCTTCAAAAATTGCTCTTGAGAAATTTTATGTTTATTGTCATCACTTCTATAGAGTTTCCTGCCTTCTTTTCACGTGCTTGAGCGTCATTGGCCACTGCGATTCAGTGGTGTTAAGCAAATAAGGCTTCAGTATTTG
The DNA here is from genome assembly GCA_021397915.2 of Tor tambroides. NCBI lineage: Eukaryota > Metazoa > Chordata > Actinopteri > Cypriniformes > Cyprinidae > Tor > Tor tambroides. The sequence goes on from JAFVLL020041087.1 coordinate 26,593, forward strand.
AGGAAAAAGGTGTTTCCCCAAAGCATCAGCTTACGCTGTATGCAACGTCGAGAGATCCTCTCAATATGGAACCCAGAATTACATGATGTTTTATTAACAAAGTTCTGGAGGAGCATGTTCAGATAATTAACTAATTCAGCACAGGTGGACCATGTTCAGATAATCAACTTCATTAGCATGATAGTAAATATATAAATAGCCAACTTACCCTCCTCCACCCCAACTCCTCACTCTTAACTATTTCTTATCCCAGGTTGGGGATATGGGGAGTTCTCTGGGTTTGGGCTGTATTCTGAGCTCGGTGCCATCCCCTCGGACAGCACACCAAATATGCTTACTATTTGCTCAATCTGATTATATGTAAGTGTGAACTTGTAAAATTGACATGTGAGAAAAGTCCAACAGAATACTAAAAAGTCCAAGATTTAATAAAAATCTATAACTGATAAAGAACTGGATGTTCTTTATATCTACATGCAGATGGTTTGCTTGCTTACCATATCCTTTTTCTCCAAATGCCAGAAATGGGGGGATGATGAAGTGTCGTATTTCTCCCACACACATGCCCAGCAACCCTTCATCCAAGCCTTTTATGAGCCAACCTTCCCCGACCACCGAATCCTGCGTCTGGGAGCGCTTGTAGCTGTATTATGTTAGATTATAATTCTGGATACATCTGATATTTAACATGTGTCTACTCAGATACTTAATTAGCTTTTGAATGTTAAAATACTTTCTCTTATGCCACTTTAACATACAAAGAAAATTATTACGAAGGCATATGTAAGACAATTTGCATGAAAAGTGTCAACACTGTGGATCCATGGAAATATCAAAACATTGCTCAAACAAGAGTGTGGGTTTCAGGAAACTTTTTTGTAAATCGTTATTATTTTTTTACAGTTCCATTGAGGTGAGGCTACTAGGAAAGAAAGTAGCACTAACCTGGAGTCAAACACAGTGCCATCCAGCAATGTCCCATTAAAGTGAAAACGCACAAAGTCAGTTCTCATGACCGAGCGCTTACAGTCTTTAGGTGTACTGATGACTTTGGTCTGAACCTGGTCCGCCCTGTTAAAGATGTCCAGTAGAACCAGATCAAACACTAATGTTGTGTCTGGTGGCACTTTATCACCTGAAACAGCACAGAAGGAAGACACTTTCTATGATATCTAATACAATAACACCCAGACATTTTTTTAGCATCACCTGTGTGTCCACATGGATTTGGGCCACTGTTCAAGTTTGAGAAATGAACTAGTATGCACATTTAATTTGATGAATGTTAAAGGTGTGTTTGGGTATATTACCTGCTCCTTGGCTACCGTAGGCCAAGTGGGGGGGCACGGTGATCCTCCTACGCTCATTCACACACATACCCAGAATGCCCTTGTCCACACCAGCAATCTGCCACTTTTGACCCACCTGTCCAAAGAATGCAGCCCTCCTATCATAGCTGCATTTAAAACAAACAAATCACCTTGCATTATATTTATTGTGAAAGGGAAAGATTTCCAACACACAGCACATAAGCACACACACACATAGCTCTGCAAGTCATAAAAGTACATTTTACACAAGTCAAGTCCATTTTATTTCTATAGCTCTTTTGACAATGTAGCTTGTCTATCATTTATTAATTTTCTTTGAACTCCTCATTGAGTAGTTTTCAAGCTTATATTCAAGCTTCACTGAAAAAAAAGCACGAGGCTCAGAAACCAAGTGAGCTCCCTATCAAGACAGCGTTTGGCCACGTATGATACATTATATGATGTCCAGAAATACTTAGCTCACCAGTGTCTGAGACACAGCCATAGTATAATAGGATATGCAATATAATATTGTTAAATAGAAAACAACCTTAAACAAACCTCCCTTGCGAAACTGAACAGTTTTACTACAATTAAAAACAAAAAACTATGGTTACCAGGCTATAGTTACAGTAACCACAAATTAACCATGGGTTTGCTACACTAACCATAGTTTAACCATGGTATTTGTAGTAAAACTGTGGTTATACAAATCGTAATAAATACACCAAAAAAAAACAAAAAAAAAAACATGGTTACTACCATTTTACTATGATAAAACTACGGTTGATTTTCGTAAGGGCTTTTTGCATGGAAAAGAATATCATTGAAGTAGCCTGATTTTACAGTAACACAAAAAATAGCATATCCCAGCGGTGCATGTCCTGAAAATCAGGGCGCTACATTACACATCTCCAAAACACAATGGAATCGCTTGATGCAAATCATTTTAATGTGCAAGATGCAAAGAATGAACATCACTCAGTGAACACTTGACTGAATTACCTCACCTAGAGTCAAACAGTTTTCCATCAGTAAAAGTGCCGTTATAGTGATACCGCACGAAATCTCCTGATTTCACTTCTCTGATACAACGCTTAGGAATGAAGTATCGATCAACTGCAATATCATCGATAGGCCCTGGGTTACAGTCCACGGAGAACCACGTCGCCAGCAATAAACTCAAAATAATCCTCCGTACCATTTTAAGGAAAACGTAGCCTGTGAGTGAGGCTTCTGCAGTTGTGGGCTCCTGTAGGAGGAGTTCAGATGTGTAAACGTGGAAGATCTTCAGCTGGGATGTTGCTTCGGGCACTTTTTCCGTTTTTTTTCCGGACAAAATGAAACGCCATGTTCTGAATTATTTTATAGGAGTGATCAATTGTAAAACCATTGTTTACTGTAGTCATTTCTGATGTTATTGGTTAAAATGTTGAGAAAATGACGCACAAGTGGAAAAATATTTAATGAGATCATATTTCGCGGAAGCGGATGGAAAGAGTGCCGTTCAATAAGTAAGTGACCGGTGCATGACACACTTTCGCAGCGCCGGTCCTATTAGTCAGGACATGAGCCACTATGTATTATGTTGTATTGTAGTACTAGTAGCCTATGTAATATTGCGTAATTGCTTGATGTTTGATTCATTTAATAAATATTCTTATTCTGTCAAATAATGTTCTTTTTTTGCGAAGTTCTTTTTTAAGTGGTTCTTTTTTTAACAGCCAACATTTCAATGATTATATCTATATAAGTGACCCAGAAAGCTATAGTTAAGTCTGATTCTCAGAACATTTGCACTGTTGCAGAGGGGGCGCTCAAGGCTGAGATTAGGGGCGTTTCTAGTGTTTTATCCGTACTGTGGCACAGGCCTCCCCACCAAAAAGTGTCCTCACATTTTGATACTATTATGATATATGGGCTTAAAATGTCGTTCCCTGCAGTAGAGAGAAGTTCACAATCTGATTTCAATCATAGGAGATTTAACTGTTTGGAACTGGCTGGCAAAATAAAACAAAAACAGACAATATACAACAATAGTTGTATAAAAATCAATATAATGTTTGTGGTTGTGCTATTCGGGCAGAACACTACACTGTAAAAAAAAAAGTGGCAGGAAATTACAGGATTAAACAGTGTCACTATAAATGACTGTAGTCAGAAATTTACTGTGAAATCAATGCATCCTGGTCATTCTCTTACAAATTACTGTGAATAAACAGCAGAATTATGCAAACATCACAGTAATTTACTGCTCTTGTTTTATTGTGAATTCACATTATGAAGTTGCAACTGTCTTGCATGTCTTTAACTGTGCCACTGTGAGAAATTTAGTTGTTTACTACTCTAATTGTAAAAGTCACAATAATGGTGGTTAGTGATTAGCATTTGTTTGGGATCTTGGACCTTGTGTATTCATATTCAAATTTCTGATCTAGTCATGCCTGAAGTGTGACAAACATTTGTCAAAATGATGACAAGCTAGAATATGAAATAAGATAATTGCCTGACTTTAAATTAGTCAAACTATTCTTAGCATGAAGGTTATTTTTGCATTAAGCATGATAACTTATTTCATATTCATAACTGTTTGTAGATGGATCTTTCACAATAGTGAAGCAACTGCTGAGATATGTCTTTGAAAGATGTGACATCAATACTTGACATACAAAACAAAACAATTGTAACACTCAGCAAATAAAAACAACACTTACATAAAGCAACATTACATCCTAGTCATCTCAGTGGCAAAAAGTGTCCCAATTTACCTGAATCCATCCAATTTAAAAAAAAAAAAATATATATATATATATATGGTGGCATTTTTTCCCCAAGCCTCTGGCATCTACTGTATCTCCTCAGCCACAGTTCAACAAAATGTGATAACTCATACAAAACCAGAATTGTTACATGAAGGAAAAATCTGCAAATAACAATTACTGTCACAGAAATACAATACATGACAAAATATACAGACCATTTACAATTACGAGCAATATGACAATTAACAACATAACTGTGACTGGCAGCGAATAATTTTTAGAGCCACAAAGCCTACTGTATAGGACACATAGCTAGTTCACTAAACGCCAGTGGGTGGCGGTAATGTGTAACATTGCGCGCTACAGCAGACAATACGCAAGAGAAGAAGAAATTCAGGAGGGCCATTTGAAAAGATTCTAAGAAAGAGACTGCGCGTAATATTTATATCGCTTGAAAACGATTAATTTGAAGATGTTCTAAAACATCAAGAAGCACATTATTTTTAATCCTTATGAGCAAAGAACCTCAAGGTAAGATAAACATTTTCAGAAATACTCTGATGATGCAGGTATTCGTGTTATTTGTGGCTTCTGTTGATGTGATCAGTTGATACTACCCCCTTCTTTTAGAGCACAGCTTTTGTTTACCATGGTATTTACGTGCCCCCAAACACGGTATATGTCAAAAAAAACTTTCAAATAAAACAAGTACTGCTATGATAAATATCAGACAGCATATTGTACCATTAATACAATGGCATAAACGAATACTTTGTCTGGCATTTCCAGCATGTCTGTTTAAATGTTTAGTGCTTATTTAACAATTTTGTTGAAACAAAACTTTTTTTTTCCCTTCTCAAGCCGGATTTATTTGTTTAAATATGTTCAACAGTGCTAAAAATACATTGAGGAATTAGGGTTCAACTGTGTCAACCTATAAAAATGTGAGAAATCATTAATATTAGTAAATGGCATGTTTAAAATTTCTTATTAGATTCTTTTTATCCAATTATCAAATTTATTGTGCTGTAGTGTATTATAAATTGTCAGGAATTTTAGGATGTGTTTGATAATTATTAACCTAGAAAAAGAGCTGCTACATGGAGATGGAGTTTCATAACAATACACCAAAGTGTTTATATACAGCCATTTTCATTTTTTGTCACATTCATTGGTGCATTAGATAAAAAACAGTTAGGTATATCAAAAAGCGTTTAATAATTTTCGGCCAGCATGGTCAGCGTTACTAGATTGCTAGGTTCAGCAACAATTTCTGGATGGGAGGTGCACACTGTCAAAAAGTCCAATTAAAAAAACTATTTACTATAAAATATCAATATTGGGATCTAAGAACTGATATCAGTCAAATGAAGATCAGAATGACAATATTTTTACCCAGCCCTGGTAATCAGAAGTCAGAAAGAGCTTTATTACCAAGTATGTTTACACACACAAGGAATTTGATTTGAACGCAGTACATATGGAATTTAACACTAGTATAAAAAAACAGAAAATTAAATAATGCACTATATACAGTATAATCTGGTCTTTACCAAACCTATTCACTATATTATGTACTTCCTTACTATTTAAAGTCTGTGTGAACTGTAACTTGCAACCGACATATCTACTGTGATGTATTTCTGAGTGAAAGGGAATATTGAATAATAGAAGACAGGGCTTGATTTTAGGGTGCCTCCTTGCCATCTCTAGCTTGCCGCAGGGAGTTAGTGCAAATATTTACAAAGCAATCAAATTGGAGCGTGGTTGCATCCAAATATACCTTCTTCTCTACTATATAGTATGTAAAAATACCGTAGTACATGAAATGAATAGCATATCTGAATTTGTATTTATAAAATAAGCGAAAAATAGCAAGATGGCCTACTACGTCAAGCGAAATTCTGAAGTGTGCATCCAATAAACACTTTACAGTCCCATGATGCTACAGGAATGGAGTTGTGAAAGGCAGTGACATGACAGCACTGACGCTGAAGGTCATGTCATGACAATAACAACATGATGAATGTAGTTTTTATGTAAATACCTACTCCTAGCCCTACACTCTTAAAAGGTTTTTTATTAGCTGCAATGGTTCCATGAGGAAAAAGGTTGATTATTAAAATATTCTTCACACCAAGAAAAAAAAGGTTCACTAAAATGTTCTTTGGGAAACCCCAAAATGGTTCTTCTATGGCATTGTCCTGTGGTTTTAAAAGCCTTGAAATCTCCTTTTCTTACCTGTGAAGAGAACACAGTGCACAACATAAAATTAAGCAATAGCAACCAAGGGCAAGGAAAATACAATGGGAAGAATAAGTTTGTGAAGGATCTACGGAATCTTAACAGCAACCTGTGTGTTTGTAGCTCAAGAGAGCAACCATACATTATTTATAATCTATATTAATAAAATAGATTCTTTTAAAATAATGTAATCTTTTATTAAATTATTCTTTTTGTCAATTTATTTAAATTTATTATAAGGGTTTACAAACCTTTTGAATCTGGATTTCTGCAATGATTACTCAGACATAATATGGCCTGATTTTTAAGTCACAATTAAAGACAAATATATTCTGAATAAACTAATGGCACACAGTTGTATTTTTCAATTTTTTTGTTGATTTATTAAATCATGAAATGTGAAATCCATACCCAGCTACAGTAAATGATCAAGGAAAATTCATCTTGATCTTGTTGGGTAGAAATTAAAAGCATGATATGCATTCTGCTTTCCATTAGCCAAGGGAAAATCTGAACAAATGCAGTAGATTTTTTTTGTTACCCCTGCAGGCAAATGAGTACAAAATGTTAAGCTTTGTTAATTTTATGAAAATCTGACATTTAGTTTAGGAGTTATCATCTATCATTTAGTTTGTCATCTAGGCCATGCCTGTTTTGTTTTTTTTATTATTATTATTAATACAGTCTGTAATTTCATTTAAGACCCAACCAACTCTTCACAATACTATGGCAAAATGCACTGAGAGCAGCAATTGTACTAGTTCTCACAAGTGTTGAACATGAACACAACTGAATAATATGATGTTTTATTGCATGTGAATGCTTTTAAAATATATCTTTATTATTAGTCAACAAACCAGCAAAGTAGGAGAAGAAAAAATTCACCTCTGCAGCTTTAAATGCAGCCTCTAATTTTGACTGAATTGTTACATTGTGCCACAGACTGATTAAATGTGACTTTATTGGCGCTCCATTGAATGGGATAAAATGATAAAATGATAGATGTTGTCAGATGACAAGGCATCAGGTAAGCATCGGACAGATTTAGAAACGCATTTGAAAGTGGCTCCAATCAAATGGCAAAAATCCAATCTTATAAGTGTTTTTGCTGTTTACATACAAGAAGATCCTATCTGTACCTGATACCAGTGAAAAAAATCTGACTTGGTTGACAGTGTAAATGCAGCCACAGAAACACAAAAGACTGCAGTGTATACGACAATTTTTGATATGCATGCAAAATGTGATGCTGCTGTATTTATAGTTCATCATGATTGATTGATAAAGTGTAATAGGTAACTTTTCTTTTGCTTGGGGACAGGAGTTCAGTTGATATAAGACACATTTACATACAGTCAGGTCCGTAAATATTGGGACATCGACACAATTCTAACATTTTTGGCTCTATACACCACCACAATGGATTTCAAATGAAACGAACAAGA
>JAFVLL020041088.1:0-91230 GCA_021397915.2 Tor tambroides
TGCTCTTTTGTTGATTTTGATTGCTTCTATTGTCCTCTTTTGTAAGTCGCTTTGGATAAAAGCGTCTGCTAAATAACTAAATGTAAATGTAAATGCAATAGATCTCCAATCTACTTGGCTTACAATGCTTTTGGGAAACGTAGCCCTGATCCGGATCCTGGACTGGTTCCATTTGGATTATGAATCATTTCTCATTTAGTGTAATTGTAAACAAACATATACAGCAACAGAAAACAAGAGATTTATTGACTGTCATGAATCAACAGAGTTATACTGCAAACTTGTTTTGAAACCTACACAGCTACTTAAATTCCCTGCCAAACTGAAGGCAAATTATTGAAAAGCATATGTATGAACTTTTTAGTATGAAGTGAATTAGTTTATCTGTAATGCAGTTGTAAAAATACTAAAGCTGTGGTAAACTGTTCAGCTTTTCAACATTAGCCCATGCAAAAGAAATACCAGTACTAGTGGACTTCTATTGACAATAAAGTAGATACAGAATTGTTTGTTCATTAGAAAAAGCTCCTTTAGGCAACAAGTCCACAGTTATGATTGACCCTTCATGATGGAAAATCATAACTTCTTTAACAATTATGATTACAAAAATGCCTATGAAATCTGTTGTTCATATTGTCTCTCCTCATTAAGTTTACTTACAGCCAATGGCAGTTCTATTATGTGACATTGAGCCTAAATAATTTGGTGAAAGGCAGATTTCGGTAGATGAACATTAGCAATGTAGGCAAGCAAAACTAACCTCACAAAATGTGGGGAAACTGCCATTTCAGTGTGCAATGAATAAATATGTGATAGAATCAAGGCTAGTGATTTAATTGTATTACAAACCATTATGTAATCATAGAAATAAAAACCTGTTGCGGTAAAGAGGCAGAACACATATTACAATAATTACGGCTTTCTTCTTACGCATCTGAAAACATGAGTTTCTCATTTGCCCTCAGCAGAGAGAACATCATATCATAAGCAATAAAAAAAGTGGACGAGAAAAGACAATGTTAAATTCAAAACACACATAAGCAAAGCCTATAAACCTTTAAACATCAGGGATTGTAAAGCTTTGTCAAGCCAGCATTCAACATGGCTTTTCTGGTTAAAAATTGTGAATTACATGAGGTTACATTAATTTCTTTGAACTTTGAATTTCGAAATTCTGAACTGTCTAACATTCAGACTTAAAAAGCAATACCTCTTTGTTACTTAATTTTAAATTCCACTGAAAATAATTTATTTCCACTTAAAATCATTTTATTTGCCATAGTTTAGCATCATGTGCATGTTCAATGTTGTGAAAACACAAGGCTCGGTTCACTTGGCCAGCAATGCAAAACAAAAGTCTTATTATGGCCAATCTAACATTATAAAAAAGTGGTCAGCAGAACAGTAAAAAGTAAACGATTGAACCAAATTTGATTGGGCAGCAGAAGAACACAAGACACAAACAAAAGCTCTCCAAAAAATCCAGGCCCCTCACGTAGCCATGATAAACCAAATAACACGGCTCAGGATTAACACAGAAATTCATAAACACAGTCTTCGGCCTACATAACAGATGGGACATTATGTTTGTATGTATTATGTCACATGCAATTATCCCAACATACAGTGCTCTTTTTGAATGCCACGGTAACAAGAGAGCATCCTTTCAGGCCTACCCTCCCCCTTCCCCTCACCTCCTCTCCATCCTTAAACACTGACCTCCACCTGACATATTCTCAGCCGAAAAGAACAATCCATTTCACCAGAGTCACAAATGAACAAAGCTAATTTTCATACATTACCCTTTTTCTTGAGAGAGAGCACTTAGCACTCACATCAGACGCAAGAGAACCTCTCAGATTCAACCCCGGCTCACAACATCACATGACTCTGTACCATCTGCTCCTTGCTTATAATCATGTGACCTGAATGAAAAAGTGGGATTATGGGATGTGTAGTTTGATCTGGAGAAGCAAGTGAAAGTGTTAATGTTGAGCTAGATTTAAAAGAGTACATTAATATATAGAAAATGTGGTAATATTGTGACAAAATATGTTAATTTGAAATGCAAGAATTATTGTAAATATTAAAAATAATTATTATAAAAAATAATGTTAATAATTATGTTGAAAATCTTGTAGCGAATTTGAATAATTTCAATTAAAATCTTAATTTTTCTTTGCATTGTAGAATCTAAAATTAATTTTTAATATAGGCTCACTGGACATAAATAAAAGACGAGGATTAAGTGGAAGAAAAGACTGAACTGAGAAAATTACCTTTCTGGATCGGGCAGAGAGAGTGGCCGTTAATATTACATTAGCCCATGTCTGTGTGCACGCGTGGGTGGGTGGATCAGCAAACACTTCTGGGTTAAAGGAGGCTACAGACCTGACAGACGGCCCACCGTCTTCTCATTCCCTCCTGCTACACACACACACACACACACACACACATTTCTCCTAGTAAGTGGATGGAATTGTTAAATAAAGAGCATCTGAGAGGGGCGGTACATAGTGAAACTGAATTAAGTGAAACAGGATGTCACTCCCGCCACCCCTCGACCTTCACACACTCACACCGTCTGCATATGAAATGCATGTCAACCTCGGGTCCGGATCTAGGCCACTGCCAGGACCACTGGCCAAATACGACACTCAGAATTCATCATCAACCGCACGGGACCGGCATTAATTCATGAAATACAGCCAGGGAAGAGACAACTCCTCTACTTCTCTGTGATTAGCTGTATACCCTGTCAATCAAAAGACATGTTCACAACCGAATGAATTAAATTTGTGGAAACCGGTGAAAATGGATAGACTAATGGAATAGTAAATAACTCACTTAGACATTATCACATTCAATCACATCCAAATGGAAGTGAAATTGGCATGATAATATGTGAGAGAGCTGGTTGTTAATGACCACTCAACTCTGTTAAATTAAAGGTCCAGTGACCATCATGACATCTGCAGTGTTTACAGGGGATTGAAAAGAAAAATATGACTGGAAAAAGTATTATTATTATTAATATTAATAGCCATCCCTCATGTTACCTTGTCCCAGAGAGTATCACTTTTATTGTATTATTCCTAAATTATATTGTGTACATGTATAAAATGCATATACAGGTGCATCTCAATAAATTAGAATGTCGTGGAAAAGTTCATTTATTTCAGTAATTCAACTCAAATTGTGAAACTCGTGTATTAAATAAATTCAATGCACACAGACTGAAGTAGTTTAAGTCTTTGGTCCTTTTAATTGGGGGGGGGGGGGGGTTGTAGAAATGTATAATTTTATTTAATTTTATTTAAATTGATCAAAAGTGATAAAGACATTTATAATGTATTCTATTCATCAATGAAACCTGAAAAAAAAATTGATGCTAAAAATTCAGCTTTGAAATCACAGGAACAAATTACATTTTAAAATATATTCAAATAGAAAACAGTTATTTTAAATAGTAAAATATATATATATTTCAAAATGTTACTGTTTTTATTGTACTTTGGATCAAATAAATGCAGGCTTGGTGAGACTTTTTTTAAAAAAATCTTACTGTTCAAAAACTTTTGACTGTAGTGTATATATTTTTTATTAAAAATATTTTGAACAGATGTTTAAACTATTAAGATTAATATTTATTAAGAATAATATTAATAAAAAATATCAATATCAAATATAAATATTAATAGTAGTTTTAAACAGTAATTATATAAATACTAATATTTGAATATTTTTAAATATTGTGTGTGATTTTTTTATTAAAAAACGTTTTTTAACAAATGTCCGGGGAAGTATTAATATATTAGAATGAATGAATAAACGAATGAATGAATGAACAAATGAATGAATGAACAAATGAACGAACGAACGAACGAACAAATGAATGAATGAACGAACGAACGAATGAATGAAATAATTCCCCATTCTAGAAAGGGACCTGAAACATGAATTTGCTGTGGATTAAAAATAATTTATTATTTCTGAAGCCTACCACATTCCACTGCTATAGACCTGTCTATTGGTTCTCCTTTAGTTTTTATGTGTGACAGGTGGGCATGTGCGATACAGATTCAGGGGTCACTGTTAAGGAGGTAGATGTGGCCCTTGTGTTTCCTTACACTGACTGTGAGAGAGCTGTAGTGATAGGACATGAAATGAAGCAGCATGCAACAGTCTCCAGACTGAATTATAGATGCTACCCATCTGCTGACAGAGGAGCAGTCTGTCAGGCCTCCTCAGTGTCACCACTCTGGGGGTTCAGAGATCCTGGTCCGTTCATTCGCACCTCCTGCTCAAATAAGAGAATCACCTCTTGACTTAATCTTTGTCTGAGAGTTTTTAGAGGAGTAGTGATATAATTAACAATCAAAACAACTAATACTAACTTTTCAATTGATTGTCATTATATTTACATATACTGTAAACAACTGTTCACAAATTTGTGTCAAATAAACGTTCATGTGAAAAAAAAACACAGAAAAAGTGTCAATTATTTAACATAGGTATATGCATATACCTGCTTGATCATTTTGTCATCTTGACCGAGGAACATATTTTCCTTCAAGGTAAAAAGCTTTCTAATTATGTTATTATTGCATTTCATCTCCAAGCCGTTGCCGAGATCGTTTAGATGTTGGCTGAAACTTTCCTTTTTGCTTTAGTACATAAAACTCAGAATGTGTTTCTGGGTCAAAGTGACTGTGCAAAATGATGCAAAATTGATTGCAATTTCAACTGCAATATAAAACACATTTAGCAACTTGTTATTCCACTGATTATATAAAAACTGAAATAACAAAATATTTCCAGTAAAAGGGGGTTCACATTTGAAACTAATTCGCTTTAGTTGAACTAACGAGAATATATATTTAGTATTTTATTTTATTTATATGTTTTATAAATTACATTCCACTTTTCATTCCACACAGTATTTACAAACCTAAAATCTTATTTATTATACAATTAACAAAAGGCAAAAAAGGAACTCTAACACTAGCTTGCTCTATTATTTTTCTATTCTATAATACAATATATATATATATATTGTGTGTGTGTGCATTTGTGCGTGTGTGTGTTTATTTAAGAATATTATTAGTAGCATTATTATTAATAATATTATTATTATGTTATACAGTAGTATCATTTCATAATTTATTCATGTCTGTGCACTCCAGGCCAGTCTGGTTAAAATCTCAAGTGGAAAACTGAAGACTTGTGAAGTGCAATCCTTGTGTAGCTGATAACAGTTTTTTTCTTATTAGGATTAGTATCCCTGCATTTTTTTTTTTTTTTTTTTTTTACATTTAACTTCTGTATGTGTCTGAAACCATGATTGTTTTTTTCCCAGGTGAATTTTATATGCCCCTCAATTTGCAAACCCCTCTCAAACTATAATTTGAATTTCCATGATCAATAGCGTTTTGGGCTCCTGCTTGACTATTCGTTTATGAATAACTCACACAGTCCTGTCCAAAACTAAAATGAGCAAAACAGCACTGAGTCAATGTGCTTTGACCAAAATCATTGGGAATCAAAAGACTAACAAGGCAGTAATAGAGGGGACTGCATTATGACACACAGCAAATAAGTGCAAAGTAGCATTAACATGCAGGGTTTAATTTCCACTCTGCTACTAATGTGTTTGTGAATACCATAAATATGAATAATATTTTCACACTTAAAAACTGCACTTTTATCAGTAATTTTCTCTTACCATTGTGTGTAGCCCTTAGCACCTTGCCAAACCTGTAAACCCCAGTTCTGAGTCAAATCTGGCTATGGAGAACTGTGTAAATAATTTTTTAAGAAAAAAATGAGCACTTTCATATACACATGTTGGTGAGCCATTCACAAGTAGGTGCAAAACCATCCAAAAATTTTTGCACATCAGACAGATCATTCCTGTTTCAGGACTCAAAACTGCCTGGTCACTATGGAGTACAACAAACACATTTATTTTTGCTTAAAGGGGTCATCGGATGCCCATTTTCCACAAGTTGATATGATTCTTCAGGGTCTTTATGAAAAGTCTATAACATAAATTGGTTAAAATTTCTCAATGGCAGTGTAAAACAATACCCATTTTACCTTGTCAAAATCAGCTCTGCAGACATCAACCAGTTCTGTTGCAGGTTGCTTTAAATGCTAATGAGCTCTGCTCACCCCGCCCCTCTCTTCTGTGGGGTGACGAGCCATGTTCTGAGAGACTGTTTACTTTAGCCACATTCTTCGTGAAACTTGCTAACTAGCATGTTATTAGGAAGGGCGGTTGCAAAGATTCATAAAAAAACCCATATACTCACTTCTGCTGTAAATGAAGCTGGATCACGAATGATTTGCGCAAACATAGATGCATTTAGGTAGATCGGGGGCGCATTCCCTTCACAAACAAAAGTAATCCACTGCATCTTCAGCAGCTCAGATGTCGGGAGTAAATGGCGACTATGTTCATTATTACATCCAACAACAAAACACCTCAATCGCTTAGGAGCCATTCTTGTCTACATCCCTGCTCCGGCATCAAAACTGTTACAGCTCACTCAGGGCAGGTCTATGGTAAGACGCTAGTGTCATTTTTATCATTATAGGGTGGTTGTGTACACACACTGCCAACACACATTTATGTTCAAACAACATGTAAAAGTGAATTTTGCATCTGATTACCCCTTTAAGCTCAAAGTATGCTTTGGATTTTATACATGTATGGTAGACTATGCGTAGCCTACAATGCATTTCATACGAATTTCATCATCTGCACTGTATATGCACGCAACCCGATTTTAGCCACACATACAATGTGCATGCAGGTCACATAGTGTTGCCAAGTCTGTGGTTTTCCCGTGGAATTGGGCTAATTGTATACTGTTCCTGGAGGTGAATTTGAACTGATTTTCATAGCCAATTTCCCCCGTAAGGTGATTGATCTAGTTTTGGCTTGATCGGGCCAGTTTTGAGAACCTATTGGGCTATTTTTTTACGCAGACCTGGCAACCCTGAAGACTGAACAAGAACAACAATAAACTACTAAAAACAACAAAGATACATATTACAACAAAGATAAAACAACAAAGAAACAACAAAGTTTTAGATACTAAAAACAACAGATAACTGCATTCACAAATGCTTGTGCAAAGGGATAAAACAATACCTTTATTTCTAGTTTAAACTAATACAAAGACATGTTTTTTTCTTGATTATTTTAGAAAGAAAAAGCACAGACATTGGACCAGAATGAATCTTTGTAGTGCGCAAGTGTGGAGCACCTGTTAATGCACCATATTAAAATGGAATCTACTTTGAAAGATTGTGTGTTCCACTGTGTGACTTACGCAAATGTACATGTAAAAAAGCGGAGCTTTTGAGCTTTTTCTTCCGACAAACGTGAACATACAGTAAACACACTCACATGCACTATTTGCCTTCCAAACTGTAACAACACTTTTAACAAGCCAATGGACCCTGACATTAGCTGCCACTAGGAGAATTTAGAAATTACATTTATTTCACAAATACAGTGCCAAGTTCTCATCAGCAATCACCTCTATAACAGTATGCTTCTCTGCCAGCCCAGACAAGCCAACTCACTAAAACTGTGTTTTAATTTGTAACAGAGATGTGGTCTCTCAGGTAGGAGGGGGGTTGTACAGCTGGATTCATTTTATTACCCATGCACAGTTATCTGGCCCTGATAATAATATATAATAAAGTGCAGGCAATGAAATGTAATTATGTATACTTTGCTCTGAAAAATGAGCGGAACAAACCAGAACCGATTATCACTCACCCCTGACAACGGGTACCAGGGTTTGGACCTGTAAATCTGCCAAGAATTCTGGCAGGATGTCATGCATATTGAACCCACACGTACACACATAAACACTTAAGCCAATATCAGAAAAAAAGAGAGCTGTATTTATGCTTTCCGTATGGGAGCATAATTCAAGGTGAGAAAATATAATGCAATTCATTTTAGGCTTAGATTTTATGGGTTCACGAATAAAGGTTGAATCCTGCACCATATCTACCATATGAGCAAAGTACAAAGCCACTATTTTTTTAAGACATCCACCATTTA
Source organism: Tor tambroides (assembly GCA_021397915.2). NCBI lineage: Eukaryota > Metazoa > Chordata > Actinopteri > Cypriniformes > Cyprinidae > Tor > Tor tambroides. Next base: position 8,087 of record JAFVLL020041088.1, read on the forward strand.
AATTATTATATCTTGGCAACATATTGGAACAAAAGCAAATATATCATCAGAAAACTAAAAGATCTCTTAAGTTCTCTACATAAAAGTCAAATTGTGTTTCCGTGTAAAACTGACCTAGCAGGTTGTTCACACACATACAGTTACATAAAAAAACACTTGTTTTATTGTTATGAAGTCAAAAAATAGCAGCAAACATATGACAAATAAATATAAGGGACATCCGTTTCCCAAATGAAGTAGTTATTTTTTATGAATTGGATGAACCAGTTCTCCAAATCGAACTGAACCATCTGAAACAGTTCTCAGCTTGAGTCAGCACAGATCTACAAGATACTTAATCAAAACTCATTTTCAGAAGTGCCTGACAGTCACTCCTAGAAGTAAGCCAATATCTCAGAGTATATGATCCTATGATGCTGGATTTTGCCACCTCATATAAAGCAGCTCTCCAGTTACTCCAACAGTAGACTAAACTGAGAACAGTATATCCTGTGTACATGTCCAACATGCGAAATGTCTGAGATCTGCGAACGTGAGAATGGTCAGCATCCCATATTACAGAGAAATATAAACTTACAATCAACTATGAATAACCCCTAAACACATTTCTCAAACTTGTATAGTATTAGCGAGAAATTAAATCAAACTCACTTTTATTTGACATTCACCTCAAAGCATTCTTTGTAGAAATCCGAAATCATTGTAGGCGACGTCTGCACAGATGAAAACAAAGATAAAGACTAATCTTAATGAGTTTTAGCCTTGAGACTCTGGGAGCTTTTGTTCCAGTGGCATAACATCTTAAACATAGTTAGGAGAGTTTAAAGCGGCTTTTATGATCCAATCACCTCTGGCGACACGTAATGTTCATTTTAACTGCACCCTATGGACAATGTCTCCTTACTGGGTTTAAAGTTTCAATAAGCAGCCAGGTCAGACGCTCCCACTGGCTGCTATTACACACGGCGATTTCCTTCAAAGAATGCTGACACAATTAAGAAGTGGGGGAAGGAATTAGATGACATTAATTAAAAGGACTGAAACGGAATCAGCACCAGTCTATTCTGTGAGCTGCCAACAGTGGTATGGTGATTTACATGAATTGTGAACTTAAGCGTTTCTGTAAAGAGACGGCTGAAAGGTTAATGCAGAGGTCCCCGTCTTCCACTCACATCCTAGAGAGAGAAGCATGTCTGCCGCTCGGCAGTCTGGGATATTGTTTCTGTGGGTGAAAGATAATGGATTAGGTCCAGCGAAGGGCCAAGAGGGAATTTTGCGAAGAGATGAATGAGGTGACACGAGGCAGTTCGGGGTGGCGGTAAAAATATTTTCTGACTCCTCGTGAGGTGGAGGAGTTGTGCGCAGATTGCTTTTCTATTTGACTTCAATTTTAAACAGCAGGCTTTGTCATGGTTAAGATTTAATAATATTGTTCTTAGTCTCCAACTTCCGTTAAGTGAATGAAAATGAAAACTTAATGAATCCAGTGTGCTCTTTGAGAGCGCTAATAATAAAAGAGCGATACGCTTTGCCTGAGCTTTTATTCCCTTTGATGCCACACTGAAACTGCTAAAATCACATGCCACACATCGCATTATCATTTCTCACCAAGAAATAGATGCATAGAAAATCTCTTACGGGGCACATTTTCTCCAACCTCTTCAGCAGATACGCAGACAAAACTATAAGAAGACACTCAGCACATTACTAAAACGCATTTTACGAAGAAGGCCATCTTTTCCCACTTATGCTGTAACAACATTTGCATCCGAGTCAGCACTCTGAGCACTTTTGCGTCGAGTCCTACACGGTTGCGTCTTAAAATTAGGGGTGCTTATATCACTTAAGCGCCTCCAGCATATATTTTGGTGTTCCACATACACACTCGCGCTCATCTGGTTACAAACATGTTCATATCAAAACAAGGGCACGGAGAAAGTGGAGACAGATTTGAGTTGGAATTGCAAATGTGAACAGCAGGAGCTTGGTGTAATCCAAAAGACTTTATTCATTGGGAACACCGGCTGGGTATTGGCACTCGCACACTCTGTTTGTAATTTTCAGCTTTTCGGCGTCAACTACATCCAGTCCTCACTCAGCGTGAATGCTCAAAGCGACAATGGAAAGTTAAATTACCACTGGATGAATTTAAAGTTTGAAATAATGGCCCAGGAGGACTGCATGCTCCAATGTACACATGAACGTGATGGATGTCCCGCTGTCCATCTTCAATCTCTCTTGTGTTCACACCTTATCATTGTGATGCTACGCGTTTCACACATCACACGTGACACATCCATCACACTCCTGGCAAAGCATTTAAGATTGGCTAAAATATGGAGAAAAAAATAAAAACCACAGATGCAATGCAATCTGGCACGTACTGTACAGCTAAACTGAAAGGGAGGAGTTACAGGGGTTGATTTTTGTTAAAACTATAAGATTTCATTGTTTTTCTTTTATGTGAAGATAACTTTAAAACTACTATCATGTCTGCATCATTTACTACTTTTCGAATGACTTTTTTGGATAGATCTGATTGTTTTATTCTTGTCCTAGACAAAGAAAATCCATCATATGAAATATTAACTATGATAAACAAAGAGTGAAAGAAACACAGGGCATTTCCATTTTTATTGTGTGAAAATGATTTACAGTATATACGTTTTTCAAGCTGTCCCATAGTTGTGGTGTCATTTCCACAACAACCACAAAGTTTTTTCAGAAGCTAATGTTTTTGTTTACCATCAGCAGAATTCCTGAAGAGCAGCTTGAGATGAAATATGAGATGCAAAGTTGGATGAAAATCAAGGTAAATATAATTTATTGTGCATCAGTTCATACATCAAACTGTGATTTGTTCAAACTACAGTATGTATGCAAAAAGTGTAGGAAAAAATTCTTTGCGTGTATTTAGAATACATAAAATGCTATATTAGCCTTAGTAAGTTAAAGGATTCAAAGAGTTATTTCAATTTTTTTATTTTATTTTTAAGCACTCCAACAGTGCATCATATGAGCTTCAGCATGATACTGTAGGAGTTGTCATTACTTTCAGAGAAAAAAAAAAGAAAAGAAAGAAATGATAGAATTCTTCTCTGGTATATAACCTACATTGTCGGACATTGTTAGTGGACAAAGTAAGTAAACTGCTATGAGTGTGAAAAGTGTGTTTTAGAAAAGTTTACTTCTTTAAAATCAACCGAGCCAAAAGTGTTCATAGTTGAAGAAACAACTAGAAACCTAATTTTCTCCTTCACCAATATTAAAGTGGAAAAACAGGATAGCAGACTATTAGCATTCTATGCTAGAGGGCTAATGAGCGAGGGAAAGCATCAATACAACTTTTATCAGTAGAATCAGTATTGAAGTGAAGGGTCCTGCTCTAATGAAACCCAACGTTTGTCCCCGAGAGGAGAATAAATCTATATACCACTGGATTCCAGGTCACTTCAATCATGTTAAAAACTATGAGTAAAGTCATCGGTCTCATTAGCTTATATGTCTTTGAGCTTTTTCAGATTTGTTCTGGAAGTTTCTAGGACCCATTTCTCACACTAGATCCTCTCAAGGTTGAGGCTAATTTTTTATAAGGCAACTGGTGTTGTGATTTAGTTACAACCTTGTAGTCCCATCAGTGCAGGTTCAATTATCAAGCTTATTTATTACTTTCAATAAAAGCTTGACACTTGACATTAAGCACAGTTCTACAATTACTCTCTTTAGTTAGAAATCAACAAGCCAGGGCATGTGTTGGTGCTTAAGCTTGTGTAATGAATGTGATCATAATGGACATGCAGCACTTTGGCGGAGAGGTTCTTTACTGCCCGAGCGACCTCTCCCTTAAAGTCCCCCTCTGTTTTAAATGCCACTTGCAAATGCTTTCCAGGCCAACTTAAAAATCCATTTCCCACTTCACTTCCCCATTCAAAGTCCATTCGTCCTGCTGGTATTCCTGTGTTTTGCGTATCGATTTGCTGCTTTGATCTCGTGTGGCGAACTACGGGCTGAAGGGGACCTTCAGAGGAGCGGGGATGTATTGGAAATCTCTCTGCCCTGTAATGCATTACGTTTACAGATTTCTAAAACTGCCACCATCAAACAGGAAGTGGCCACAACACACATTCATATTTTAAAGGAACATGTTGAACAATAAGCATAGTTTAACGTATAAATATTAAAAATACATGAATGATACAAATTACATTAGTTAGCGTTTATGGTTTTATGTTGTACGATATTAAATATGTAAACTAGGTTTATAGTTTTATTACTATATAACACTAGACCACTGTATATACTAGGCCACTTATAATACACCACATAACAAAGTGAAGAAATTGTGTTTGTATAGTGTTATTATATGTGTGTTAATGTAGCACTGCTGTATTGAAATATGTTTTTAAAAATATTATAAAATTATACAAAAAAAATTGGCTATAAATTAATTTGCTAAAATGTTTTAAAATATATTTGCGTAAATATATGTTCTATTAAATTTTTTTGGCTTTTTAAAAATATAACATTAAAAAACATTCAAAAATATATTTTTGGCTATACTGTATATTTCAATCCAAGAAAATACATTATCATCATCATTATTTATATCATTTTATCATTATTAATTTAGTTCTGATTTCTCGGCTATGCCATCCATATTTCCATTTAGCATAAATGTACAGTAGGCCACTGTAAAATAGGAAATATTTTCTTGCCCCTGAATGACATTTGAATTTTTTTTTTTTTTTTGTCGTATGGGTTAGATGTTTCATATTCAAGATTTTAACATTTAAAGAGTTTCATAAAGAGTTATGTTGGTGGTACTTCTGTATAACTTCCGTAAAGTCACATGTATTGTTATCTGGGTGCTGAATACTTTCTACTACACGTAGAATTCAAAGACTATAGCGCTATTACTGTTAACTGATAAGTAGCTTAGCAGTTTTTAAAGAGCTGAGCATGAAACTACTAGCATCCAGACATGCTGACTTATGTATCACACATCATACTGCGAAGACATACTTTAACAGACGTCTATCATATCCGTACAGAAATGCTGATGCCTTGTCACACGTATCAGGCTCTGTGTTCTTGAATCGTTCAGCATATGATCAGATGACAGAGCTGACAACATCTATATCAGTGCCTCAGCAGGGGCTGGGGAAGGACCATATAGTGAACACACAGTGAATAAGAGTGACTGGGCAAAGGGTGACACGTCAACCATGTGAAGAAAGAAAGCACTCTGACAGGTGCCAGGAGCCCAAAGGATCGATATAGCTATGCTTGGCTAACAAGCAGTTATATTTAGCCTCCAGACAAGTGTCAAAGCGTGGCTGCGTGGGCTCCCACCTGCGGAGAAACTTCAATTTCTGCTTCTCTGTCATCTCCTTCTCACCTAGCAGGAGTGGGGATAGACCTGTCGGGGTGTAGAGTGTTTGGTGCTGAGAAAAACCCGGGAATGACACTTCCACTTAGTGAAACAGTCACACTTGATTTCATGGTGATTTGATTATAGTGCAAAGACGTTGAACATAATGACATTCTTGTTGTTTATGGCGCCTATATAATTAAACACTATTAAAAATAAACATTCCAAAATGGGGAATTTGCAGCGATGCAATAGAACATATGTTTTTAACGCTGCTCCTGGAGACCCACTACCTGCAAAAGTATAGTTCCAACCTGCTCCAACACACCTGCCTGCTATTTTAAAGTCATCCTGAAGAACTTCGCTGTGGAAAAAAAATGTAACACTTCCCTACTCTATATATGCCCTTAACAGTATGCCAAAAGAGTAATATGTATGAAATCATAGTATATGAAAAACATACTTTTTCAATGGTCGCAAAGTAAGTTCATATAAAAACGTGTACTATGTGTACCTACTCAGTATGCAATTTCAGAGGCACCGCTTGATTATCTGGTTCACCATTCAGTGAACAGTTCTTGAAATATTTTTTTCTTAGTGTGAAAAGTCTTTTTTCACTATAAAGAACCTTTTGTGGAATGGAATGGAATGATTCCATGGATGTTAAAGGTTCTTTATGGAACCATACATGCCAAAAAAAAAAAACGTTATTTTTAAGAGAGAAGTAACATTTTAACTAATTTCCAGGTTTTCCATTTTTAGAAGAAATTACAGATCCATTGTCACAGAGTCAGGGTTACAGTTCCTTGCGAAAGTATTCATTTTTTTCACTTTTTGTTATGTTGCTGCCTTATGTTAAACTGCTTTAAATAACTTTTTTTCCACATCAATCTACACTCCATACACCATATTGACAAACAAAAACAGAATTGTCACAACTTCATAAATTTATTAAAAATAAAAAACTGAAATAAGTACATTGCATAAGTATTCATAACCTCAACTAAATATTTAGCTGAAGCACCTTTACAGTCTCAAGTCTTTTTTTTTTGTTTGATGTGACAAGCTTTTCTCATCAGCATTTGGCAATTATCTGTCATTCTTCTCCTCACCTCTTCACCTCTCAAGCTCTGTTAGGTTGGATGGGGGCAGACGCACATTTTCAGGTTTCTCCAGAAATATTTGATTGGGTTTAATCCCAGGCTGTGGCTGGGCCACTCAAGGACATTCACAGAGTTGCCTTTAAGCCACTCTTGCTGTGTGTTTAGGTTCATTGTCCTGTTGGAAGGTGAACTTTCTGCCCAGTCTGAGGTTCTGAATGCTCTGGATTGGGTTTTCATTAAGGCTATCTCAATATTTTTGTGCATTGAGCTTTACCTCTACTCTGATGAGTCCCTCAGTCCCTGCTGCTGAAAAACAGCCCCATAGCACGAGTCTGCTATACCAGCACACCTTACTTTTGGGATGGCACTCTGCAGGTGATGAGCAGAGCTGGTTTCCTTCAAACATGATGCTTATAATTGAGGTATTTGAGGTATTTTTTAGAATTGAGAATTCATCAGACCAGAGAATCTCTGAGTCTGAGGGTCCTTTGGGTGCTTTTCTGCAAATTCCAAGTGTGTTTTCCTTTGTCTTCACTGAGGAGAGGATTAAGTTTGGCCACACCGCCATAAAGCCCAGATCGATGGAGTGTTGCAGTGATGTTTGTCCTTCTGTAGGTTTCTCCTATCTCCACATATGATCATGGAGCTCAACTAGAGTGACCATCAGGTTCTTGGTCACAACTCTAACCAAGCCCTTCTCCATCAGTTGCTCAGTTTGGCCAAGAGGCCAGCTCTAGGAAGAATCCTGGTTGTTTCAAACTTCTTCTATTAAGGGTAACAGAGACTACATGCATTTGTGACCCTTCAATGAAGCAAAAAAATTTCTGAACTCTTCCCCAGATGTGTGGCTTGACACAAACCTGTTTCTGAGCTCCACAGGCAGTTCTTTTGACCTCAGGGCTTGTGTTTTGCTCTGATATGCATTATCAGCTATTAGACCTTTTATTAAGATGCGTGCCTTTCCAAATCATACCCATTCAATTGAATTTCCCACAGGTTAACTTCACTCAAAGTGTAGTAACATCTACAAGCAATATGAATGCTCTTTAGCTATTTCAATTGTCCCAGATAAGGTTATGAATACTTATGCAATGGAATTAAGGTTTTTATTTTTAATAAATTTGCAAAGATGTTAAAAACCTGTTTTTTGCTTTACCATTATGGTGTATGGAGTGTAGATTGATGTGGAAAAAAAGTAATTTAAAGCAGTTTAACATAAGGCAGCAACATAACAAAACGTGAAAAAAATCAAGGGGTGTGAATACTTTCGCAAGGCACTGTATATGGTTAAATGCCTGAAATAAGGTCTGTACACAAGCTCAATAGCTTGTTAGCCACTTGCTAACAAGAGGTTGTCAGAGACATTTACGTCATCCTCCTGACCAGGGGTGTGTTTCCCAAAAGCAACTATTGTCGCAAGTTCCGTTGTTACAATGGAGTTTAATGGAACTAACAACTTGTCTACTCACCAGTTCACTTTTACAGCCTTGTGTTATACATGTGCTCTTTAAACTAATTCTTACTCAAACTTTTCAACTTGTAGATTAAAAAAAATAAAAACTTTCAGAAACTTAGTGATGGTGATGTTGAAGTCATGCGACTGAGGTGTAGTTTGTTTACAGCAGGGGTGCCCAACCCTGTTCCTGGCGATCGACTGTCCTGCAAAGTTTAGCTCCAACTCTAATCAAACACACCTGCCTTTAATTTTCATGTGATCCTGAAGACCTTAATTAGTTGCTTCAGGTGTGTTTTATTAGAGTTGGAGCTAAACTTTGCAGGACAGTCGATCGCCAGGAACAGGGTTGGGCACCCCTGGTTTACAGACTAACTTCAACTTTTTACTTCAGGCAATATAGGCTTCAAAATTCATAAAAGTTGAGTTTATTTGTGAAGAATATCATGCTGAACAAAACATGTAAGAACTATTTTAGTGTGCATGTAAAGGCCAATTCACACCCCATAGACAAATACTAGCAAACATTTGTTAGGTTTTGTTGGATCAGTGTGTCTGTTGCCATTGGTCGGAGATTGTTTTCACCCGACTGGACTGAACATGTTCAGTCAGCGTTTGTTGGTGTCTGTTGAGGCAGTGTGAACATAAGGGTTATTTTTCATAAAATACTAAATCCAACGGCCAACTTGTTTCTTGGCGTTTGTCTGTGCCGTGTGAATTGGCCTTAAGAAACATTTGTTGGTGACAAAGCTTATTTCCTGCAGTAATCCAAAAGCAAGTGGAAAAATCCTATTGGCTTGTTGTCAGGGGAACCAGGGTCTACAAAAATACATCATCCCTGCAGCAGTCTATTAGATCCATTATCACTGCAAATTTTTTAAAACTATGCAAGGCTGGACACAATATGTATTTGTAACAGTTGCAAGAAGTCAAAAGATGAAGCCGAAAAAAAGGAACAAGGAACCAAACTCAAAACACTGGAATAAACACTGGAACAACATAACATAATACAAACTAAGAGTTCATGGGAAAAACTTCAAACAAATAGTCCTTGAAAATGTGACATTACTATGTAAAGTCATATGAAATCATGTTTGCACAATTTCTGTAAACTTGTGAAGCAAGGGAGTGACATATTAGACACTATTTTCACTGCGGTCATTTTTGTTGACATGTTACATGAATACTTTTTTGAAAGACATGGACTAATTAAACTCAGGTGCTCTGACTATCCAATAATAATAATAATAATAATAATAATAATTTAAAAATTCCTCACCCCACAGAACCACAAAAAAAGGCCAAAGTTTGCTCCACCCCCAATCTGCACCTCTCACATACCCTGGTGTGTGCGTCTGCGCAGGTGTGTGCATTTGTGGAGAACCTTTTGTGTATTATCCTCTTGTATATATCTGTACTGTAGGTTCAGGTGCATTAGCCTGATCAGTATGGTAATCATCCCATTTGCACAAAGAGAAGTGAATAATTACACAGATATCTTTTATTCTCTCATCAGTGGGGCTGATGCTCAGCCTGCCAGTTCTTTCAAAGCATTCTTCTTTATTAGAGAGGGAGAATTCAGCATAATTATCCTGTATTAAGTAGTGAAAGATTTCAGGCTACAAGCAAAGAGGCTTTACTGACACGGTACATTAATTAGGCTGTGTGGATTTTTTTCCTGCTTCTGTTCTGGCAAACCAGGTGCAATTGGTAACAAGAGGCCGTGCACATAAAACATGGTCAGCAAGTGAGACTATTGTGTGCACAACACAGAATCCATTTATGATAAATCCATATAATTGATACATCCCTCCCTCAGCTGTATTGCATGTTAATGATAATGCTGCGTCGTATTCAATGCGACAGTCTCCCTGTCTACGGGTGTATGTGATTGAGGGACAATGTGTGTGTGTGTGTGTGTGTGTGTGTGTGTGTGTTTGTATGAAAATAAGCGTATATAATCATTTGGTACTGCTCCAGCTCCTGTGTGCCAGAGGCAGTGCTGGCGTGGTGGTGTGTGACTAACCGGGAGGGGGGTTGGCAAAGGGACAGGGAAAATGTATGTCATCTGGGCTGTTTTCTGTTTCCTGCTCGGCATGGAATCCGCCCGGCCGGGGGTACAGTCTTGAGTTAAAGAAGATGACTTCATGATTCAGCGTAGGCAGTATGTGTTACTATTACTAAGATAATTTAACATTTAAGACAATTTAACATATATACTAAGATAATTTAACATGAGTTTAACTATAAATAGTCTTAACTAGGAAATAGAGTATAATCTGTCTTAGATCGTCCGGCATGGCTATTCCCTTTTTAAAGGTGATATGTCATTTTTTCAGCTGTTTCCTTTTCTTTTTTTCAATTTAGTATGCAGAAACAGCTATAAGCCAACTTGAAGTAAGCCATTTTTAGATTAATTCCCCTGAATAGTGTATAACACTAGTGTAATAGTGCAATAGTGTAATAACACTTTGATGCTATCAAACTGACTCTATTTGGAACCACATGCCTCACTATGTCTCAGCCTCAAAGTTAAATATAATAATATTTGATAGGCTATTATTTATAATCGTGCTTCTAAAATGATTTATATAATTTATTTATATTATTTATAATCATTTTCTTAGTAATTTTGTCTGACTAATTTAAGGCCGGAGACACAAGAAAAATGTGATTCTCAGCTTCAAATTTAAATTGAATAACATTTATTATTGTAATTATTTACATACATAAAATAAAATAGAATAAACTAATATACAAGTGTTTTTGAACAAACGTTTACTGAATGATTCAATGACTCACTCATAAAGACTTCATGAGTGTTCCTAAATGAATACGCATTTTTGAACAAATTGGTTGAGTGAATGACTCAGTGACTTGTTCATAAATAGAGTTACTTGTTTCATACCGTAATAAATCATTGTTAAAATGAATCAGTTTATTGAGTGATTCAGTGACTCACTCGCTCATTCATAAAGACAGTCACTTGCCGCTTCCTATCAGCATATTGATGTAATCTGCAGAAAGAGTCACTGAACTCCAAACAATCTACACTGTTTCCCATTATTGTAATTCCTATGTAAATAACATTAAAATACATTTATGCCTCTGTGAGACATTAAAGAGTTCAGCCAAAAAACTGTGTCATCATTTAATCACCCTCATGTCATTCCATGACTTTGGTTAATCTTTAAACACAAATTAAGATATGTTTAATGAAACCTGAGAGTTTTCTGTCCCTTCACTGAAGCCAAGGTAACCAAAACTTAGAAGATCCAAAAGCATCATAAAGGCATCGTAAAATAAATCCATATGAAGAGTATTGTGAAAAGATACAATTTCTTTATATAATGAATAGATAAAGATTAGGCTTTTGTTCACATATAAACACACATACACACTCAAACGACATGAGGGTGAGTAAATGATGACAAAATTTTCATTTTTGGTTGAACTGTATATTTGCTTCTTGATTAAATAGCTTTAGACAGGCATATTTAACCATAATATAATTGGCCAATATCACCACAGGGGCTGCAGGATTGTGTCCTGTATGCCAGCGAGATACACAAGATTTTGAATTCTTCCTTATAATTGAATAAGTTTAATGTGCATCCTTGACTAGATTTTGTGCATGCAAGATTGTCTAGAAACAGCTTATATTTATGTCTTCCTTGTGACAGTGAGGAGATTGTATGTGGGTTTATGTGTACACATATGAACACAGTACTGTGAAGGTGTCACCGCGTTGCCGTGCTTCACTGAGAAACAATTGGATTGCACCGTGAACCTGGCTGTCAGGGTATGGACCACCTCAGCTCTTCCACGGCCTTGATGATAAATAAAAAAGGAGCTTTTTTTCACCGAATCAGCATGGCTATAATTGCATGCGACAGAAATGGATTTCCTGTCACTCCTTGGCTTTATGAAGAGGCTCTGGGAATCCTGTCCAGGTTTTTTTTTCCTCACATAACAGCGTGTGCCCATACACCACCATTCGTCCCTATGGGCGGCCTGCTCAAACGCTCTGTGGACCCGATCAATCTGGATGGGCTTTTGTAATTATTATCACTAAACAAATCACAAAACACCCATCTAATCAATCCCAAGTCACAGTCCCACACACACACACTTAAAAAGTAAAGTGAACTCAAAGGCTGAAATTACACATTGGCAGCCTTACACATAAAGTGTCCAATAAAAACTTGAATAATAGTTATTCAATAATAATTCTGTTAGTTCTTGTGTGCAGAACGCACCATGTCTGCCAATAATTTGTTTCCTTTGGACAGATTGTAATGTAATAAGTTGCTAAATTAATGCACGCCTTTCCTCTCTTGGATCGGAGTGTTGATGAGCACAGCAATTATTAAGACACATTAAAACATTAGTAATATGCAACAAATTTTATTCCAAAACCATATAGCTAGAAGTCAAGAGAAAATCACAGTGTTGTTAGGATGGTTGATTAGTCGGTTAGGGTTAGTACTGACCAACAAACAGGTGGATTTCAAATGATGCTCATGAGATAATTTTGATAAATACATTTGTGTGTATACAAACTCACAATTTTTTAGAGTTGCAACACAAAAATTTGCCTTTAAATGATAGATAAATTAAAACAAAAATTAAACTAAATATGTAGTAACATTTAAAGTGATAGTTCACCCAAAAATGAAAATTCTGTCATTAATTACTTACCCTCATATTGTTCCAAACCCGTAAGACCTTCGTTCATCTTCAGAACACAAATTAAGATATTTTTGATGAAATCCAAGAGCTTTCTGATCCTGCATAGACAGCAACGCAACTAACACGTTCAAGGCCCAGAAATGTAGTAAGGACATTATTAAAATAGTCCATGTGACCTCAGTGGTTCAACCGTAATTTAGTAAACTACGAGAATACTTTTTTGTGTGCGAGGAAAGCAAAAATAATGACTTTATTCAACAATTAGTGAGATTACATTCATACTACACACAATTATACTGTATAGAAAGTCATGTGTCTGCTGAGAACGGAATGTCATTTGGTTAATCAAAAATCATAATCCCACTGATCGCTTTCTAAATTTATCCAGATTTTTCCCCCCACAACTTAAAATTTAACTACATCATTGCTCCTGTTAGCTCTAGATTTTCCTGTGCCAACCTCTCATGCTGTAACACTATGAAGAAATCATCCTTTTCAATTATATTTTTGGAACATTCTTGTTGGAAGTGTTTATTGAATCATGTCTACATAATTAGAGTGCCTGTGATGCAGCAAAAATGGCTTGCTGTGGAATTGCACAGGTAGATGATTTCATTAGTGTGAGGATCATTAGTGGGGGGCTCTGATTGGCGTGTAAGGAAAGGGGAGGGGGTTGAGCTGCAGGCGAGGCATGTCTGATTGGTAGCTTATAAACATGGTCTGCTGAGCTGCCTGATTGGTTTGATGATGCCCAAGGCCACAAAGCCGAATCGTATGCGTCTATGAATGGGACTCACTGCAGAGGTTTCGATTGGCTATTAGGATTATATGCTGTCTATTGCTCATAAAACATCCCTTTGATTCAAGCAGCAAGGATGCTACTAAAAAGATATTGATGCATTTGTTTTACTTTGTTTTCTGTTTTTTATTTATTTTTATTATTTTTTATCGACTGCTGTGTTTCTAAAATCATGATCCTCCAGCTAGCATTGCCATGCAAGAAAAAATAAAAATAAAAATTCTCAATTGTTTCTCCTGCTTTAATCATACTTCTCAGACCACTGTATTAATTATTTCTTAGCAAATTCTCTATATGAACTGTTATGCAAATTTCATAATACTATACTTACTGTACTGTATGATCATAATTGTATAATTTGTTTTTAATAAATTTTTGAAGAAATATAGCATAAGCATTGACAGAACAACGTTTAAGTGCTAAAATGGTCTTCTGAGTCTGTTCATACTAGGTTATCTGTGTTCCAAATCTAAGTGTACACTTTTCTTTTGACGTCACTCCTTTTTGTTTGCCTCCACAAAGACTCTATAAACATTAATCTTTTATCAGTTTAGAGCATCTTGTGGTGAATTATGCAACGTGCAGTCCAATTCTCCCCAGGCGGCTTCACCTTGCGTGAATGGATGACATCTCAAACTGGCCCCACTTGTCATCTACTGAGAAGCAGAGTAGAGAGAGAGAGAGAGAGAGTGTGTGTGTGTGTGTGTGTGTGTGTGTGTGTGTGTGTGTGTGTGTAAGATATTTATCTAGGATCACAGACCACTTTGGTGACACTGAGAAAGCAGCAGTTCAAAATGTGACAAATTAATTTATAAGTATTAATGCTATTTCAGTTCACCTTGACAATATTATATATTACATCTGTTTATTCCACATGAAGCAAATTTTATTACTTATTTTAAAATAAAATGTTAATATTAATTTTATTGTAATATTTCAAAATTAATATCTATTATTTTGCTGAAAATTTGCTAAATTCTTAGGCTGTTCAAGGTGAGTTTGTTTATTTAGAGAAATTCAACACTACATAATTTGCTTAACAATGAATCCTCTGCTGTGAATGGGTGCCGTCAGAATGAGAGTTCAAACAGCTGATAAAAACATCACAATAATCCACAATATCACGATAGAAATATATACAGTTCAAGCACTATTTATGTGGGAAAACAGTCAAAAACAGTTCTAAACTACTATGCTGGTGTATTTTGATGTGAGAGCAAAACAGGGGATGGACTTGCATTATGGACTCCAGAAGAGATGGTTTAAAGTTAAAAAGTATTAATGATGGATTTGTTTCTTACAAACACGCAGTTTTTCATTTCAGAAGACATTAAATGATGGAGTGGAGTTGTGTGGATTAATTGTGGATTATTGTGATGTTTTAATCAGCTGTTTGGACTCTCATGCTTATGGCACCCATTCACTGCAGAGGATACATTGACGAGCAAGTGATGCAATGCTAAATTTCTCCAAATCTGTTCCAATGAAGAAACAAACTCGTGTACATCTTGAATGGCCTAAGGGTGAGTCAATTTTAAGCAAATTTTCATTTTTGGGTTAAACGTTGCTTTTTGAAGGGGGCGCTTTGGGCTCTGCTGCTCAGCAGCATCTTTCCCTGGCACTCCCGTTGTAGCGTGACATGGGCTGGGGATTTAAGTTATGGTATGTTGTAGCCACGGCGGGATCAGAGGCAACCCCCCCAATTATTAAACATTCATTAATTTATAATTGAATTCTATTATTATTAATATTATTATTATGACTTGCCCTCTTCATTGTCCTCTACCCTTTCCCAGTCTTAATGAAATCATTATTATTATTATTATTGTTGCTTATAACATTTGTTTCCTCTTTTTTTAATTTATTCTTTTTTTTAATAAGTTATATTACTTATATCTTTTATTAATCTGTTAAGATACTATTTCAGTTGTATGCTTCCTCCCCCACCCCTAGACACAATGACACACACACACATGCATGCGCAAAGACAAATACAGGAGCTAATCAGAACCAGAGGTGTAAAAAGTACTCAAAAATATTATTCAAATAAAAGTACAGATACTCAGTGAAAATTTTACTCAATTAAAAGTACAAGTAGCTGGCCAAAAACATCCTTGAGTAAAAGTAAAAAAGTACAACTTTAAATTGTACTCAAGTATTAAAAAAAAAGTAGAAGTACTTTTTTTTCTAATAGATATACAGAAGTTTTGTTAAAGGGAGAAAACAAAACAAAATGCACAGGTCAAACACATACATCTAGTGCAACAACAACATTTAAAATGCAGCACAGTGGAGTGGAACACACACATTTATATATATATATATATATATATATGACTTTTATTTATCAGATGAACATAAACTAAGAGTTTTAGGGAAAAAAATCTCTCTTTGTATAATGGAAGTGTATGGGACATCTAAATATGAATATTACAGTAACTCATATAACCCCTGTTAAACTTGACCGTCATGTTCACTTCATGTGGTTTCTGAAGTGGTCCTGTCCCCTTGCATTATACAGACTAAAAATCTTTTCTTGTGTTCATCTGAAGAAAGAAAGTCATAAATATCTGGGGCAACATGAGGATGAGTAAATGATGAGAGAATTTTCATTTTTGGGTGAACTATTCCTTTGAATAGCAAGATGTGATGCAGAGGCTAAAACATATTCCAGACAGAATACAAGAATGTGTTGAATTAATGAATTAAAACACAAAACATTAACGTTTTGAAAGGCCACTGTTTTGTGTTGTCTATTCAACATCACTGTCTAAAACAGGGATGGGGAATGTTGATACTGGAGGGCCGGTGTCCCTGCAGAGTTTAACTCCAGCTTTAATCAAACACACCTAAACAAGCTAAACAAGGTCTTCAGGATACAGGTAGGTTTTTTTGTTTGTTTTTTTCAGTGTTGGAGCTAAACTCTGCAGGACAGTGGCCCTCAACGTTCCCCACCCCTGGTCTAACAGGACAATTAAACTTTTAATTGTTTATTTGGGGCATTTAGAGTTTTTCCTCAGCAAATATTGATAAATAATTATTTGTGACTAATTAGATTAATTATTGAGCAAATCATGTAATTATTAAGATTAAAAAAAATATTATTTGACAGTCCTAATTGCTACTCAATGTGTCATATAATGACATATTATAAATACAACTTATCCACCTGGTAAGAACATCACTAAACATAAATTACAATTTATTTATTATATTTTTTTGGAGATGTGTAACAAAAAAAACAATCATTCCCACAAAATATTAATTGTATTTAAATTCTCATTACTGATTTATTTGCACTAAATCTTGTGCATTCAGCCAATATATTACACCGCTAATGGCTCTATCAAAACAGAAAGAATAATGAATAAACTTTTTCGGGGGGTCGCGCAACTTTGCTACCTCAATATGCTTCCTCAGATTTGATGGTGAACTTCTGAAGCCTGACATTTACCTGATGAAAGTCGTAACTGAAGTAGAAATGTGTGCTTGATGCGTGAAAACAATGACTTCCATTTACCATAGTTATTGTGCATAAGATAAAATAAAAATGTAATGTACTTTTCAAGATGAAATAATATTTGATTCTATTTTTGGCACATGTAAATATTGTCACATTCTTTACTTGCATAATAATAATAAAAAAAAAAGTTTTATTTGAATCAGTTATTAAGTATTCATTTATATGTAAAACCAATACATTATTAAACAGCGGATATCTTTTGGAGACCTGTTTAAAGTTATTGCTCTGTGTTGCAATCCCATAGGTACCTGTACCTGAACTCATACTGCTTTCTCATTGGACTCACTGGAGAGAGTGGCAGAGATACATCTGTACCTTTAACAGCTGATTTACCCTACCACAGTGTTGTAAGAAACCCTCCTGGAGATTTTTCCACCTGCTGCTATCCGAAAACATTGTTTCCTTGTCTTCTTCCTCATCCTGCTGTGCGCAACTGCTCGTAACCTCTGACTGTTGTCCTCATCAGGAGTGACTTGAATGCATTAGTTTTCCTCACTCATGAACCCAGTTAACCTGAATCAACAAAAACACAGAGTTCCAAAGTTTGGGTTTAGTAAGATTTTTTAAATATTTATGAAATATGCTAATTTGGTGAAAGAAACATGCTGCTTATTATTTTTGCAGAAACCCTGATATTTTATTTTTATTTTTTTTATTTATTTGAAATAGAAATATTTTACATTATAAATTTTAATACAAATTATTATAAATATTTACTCTTCACCTTTGATCAATTTAACTGTAATAATAATAATAATAATAATAATACTGTTCTTTCAAACTAACCCCAAACATTTGAATGGTATATAAAAAATAAGGACTGTCAATTTATTTAATATGATTAATTTTAAGAAAACTGCTGAAAACAGTGAGACATGACACAACTTGCAAACAATGACTATCTAACATGAGACAAATAAAGAGTTTTTTTTTTTTTATGGCTTCAGATGACTTTGAATAAGTGCACAAATTGTATGGATTACTTTAATGATCCTTTTTTGGAACTTCACAACTTCTGATAAACATAAATTTTCATTGTACAGCAGCATGAACATTCTTCAAAACATATTTTGTGTTCCATGGAAGAAAGAAAGTCATATGGATCTGAAGCAACATGATATATATATATACAGGTCCTTTTCAAAAAATTAGCATATTGTGATAAAGTTCATTATTTTCTGTAATGTACTGATAAACATTAGACTTTCATATTCGCCGCCCTTCACCAGGCTCCCGACGCAGGTGGGCGTGTGAGAGAGGAGAGAGAGCGCGGAAATGAGCCCGGTCTGGCGGCGTGTGATGAGGTGCACCTGTTGCGAATAGGGCCTCGTCACCGCCGCCGTTAAATGCCGAGCGCCTCTCCTCCGGGAGACGGTCTCTTCCCCCGTCTCTGCATGCTGGTGTCCTCGTGGGTCCAGGAAGGGTTGCGTTGAGGGATTTCCCGCCGCCGCCAAGTAACATGAGCCGCCGGACCCGCAGTCCGGATGAAAGCCAGCACCCGTGAGACGGCTGACAGGCCAGGATCAGGCCGTCGAATCCCGGAAGCGCCGCGGCCAGCAGAGGATGAAGCCGCTTAAAGAAGAAGCCGCCGCCACTCGCGCCCCCGGCCCCGAGAGGGAGCGCGTGCGGCCACCGGACTCCCGCCCCTTCTCTGGACCCTTCCCTCCTGAACACACTGCCTTCCCTCACATCTGCGTTGCACGACAGGACACCGATTCCCCACTAATTTGGACACGTTATTCTCCCTGGACACTTTTATTTTGAACTTTCTGTTAATAAAAGCCTCTCCGAGGCCTGACGCCACACCCACTGTGTCTGTCGTTTGCTCCTCCCGCCACACTATATATATATATATATATATATATATATATATATAATTTTATTTAATTTTTTTTATTTATTTTTTTTAATATGAACTATCCCTTTAATATTTCAACAAAATATAAAAAATCCCTTGATCTTTATATCTCTTAATTTCTGTGCTTCTGGACAACAGCCTACTTAATTTCCCTTGGACTGCTGCATTAAAACAGAATGAACCTGATATCATCTACACAATTTCACTCAACTATATCTCAACCCAAATTCTCTCAATGAACAGACCAGTTTCCATTAAGAGCTTTGAGAATTGCAGACTAGCTTCTTATTAGATAAAACGTCTACAGCCGTAAACCAAAAGCGCAGGTCAGAGTCAAATAACCTTACACAGAGACACAAGAAATGATCAAATTTACAAAAGCATGAAAAGTTCTCTTTATTACTGTGTGTCTGTGAGATTGAAGTGGATGTGAAAATGTGAGAGGTGCTAAAGCTTGTGTTTTGAAGCTTAAGGAATTGCACAGCAGCAAAATGGCAGTGTCCTGTGAATTAGCTTTGGCTGACTGATCCTGTTTAAGATCTGTTGTTAATTAAAGGTGTGGAAGGGTTCCGTACCAGCCTCTCGCTGCATCCATCACTCACCCAATTCCAAGAATAGGAAAGAACAGGGCGAGAAAATCCCTCCTGAAGAGCTAAAGAGAGACAGAACAGATTTTTTAAAAGACTCTCCTTGTTCTCACATTTATCGAGCTGTTTTATAGTCAAATGAAACAGCACTACTCTTCTCCATAAAAAAAGAGGAATCAGTAATTAGATTTTTTTTTATGTTTCGCCTAGATGGCAGTGAGCTAAATGGAGACTTATTTGAAGAAATAGTTAAGCCAAAAATGAAAATTGTGTTATTGTTTACTCATGCTATTCCAAACTTGTGTCTAGTAGAACGCAATAACAGAAGCACAGCAAAAATATTTATGCTGCATTAATTTATGCCATATACTTAAAGTCAACAGAGACAGGTGCTGTTGAAAATGACAAAGCTCCAAAAATGACAAAAACTCTTTCATTAAGCCTCATTAAGTTTTATTATTTTTATTTAGCAAGGATGCATCAAATTGATCAAGTGTCAGTAAAGACTTTTCTAAAAAATTCTGTCAAATAAATGTTATTCTTTTGAGCTTCATATTTATTAAAGAATTCTGAAAAAAATTGTTTCCACAAAAATATTAACCCGCACAAGTGTTTTCAACACCGATAAAAACAAGAAACGATACATGCTTGCCAGCCTATTAGAATGATTTCTGAAGGATCATGTGATCATGTGACTCAAGATTGGCGTAATGGCTGCTGAAAATTAATCTTTGCCACAGGAATGAATTGCATTTTAAAATATATTAAAAATAGAAACCAGTTGTTTTAAGCTGTACTAACATTTTACAATATTACTGCTTTCACTTTTTTGAATAAAACAATGTTGCCTTGGTGAGAAAAATCCATTCTAATTGAATGAATTTCTATATTACATATCAAATTAGTGTCTCTATTCCATTTTCTAAGGCAAATCAGTCAGCAGGTTTTACAGAAAAGGGTTAAAAATAAATTCCAATTCTCCTGCTACAATCAAGAAAGGCTAAAGGTATGCAGATGAGGAAAAAGTCAATGAAGGAGATTAGAGACTCTAAATGAAAGGAGATGAAGTGAGCAAAGACAGGAAACAATTATTAACATACCACATCAAACACTATTCCTTCCATCAGAACTGAACGGTGCATGTGTCTACTTTCTGAATTTAGTGCCACCATATGGTTGCCGTTTCAAGTCTGCAAGTTCATCTCATCTGGATTATTTTCATATTCAAAGCTATCAGATTGTTTCATGTGGAACTGATTCGTTGAGTCTGTTGAAATTGCAAGATGTCTTTCATGTGAAATATGCTAGCTTTTGAAGTTTTCTTGTGTGTTGGGAATAGTAGATCAGCAAGATTAATAATATCCATCCATAAAAAGGAAGTCCGGTGGGTTTAACCCTGAGAACCGTCCATATGCATGGTGTGAAAGTGTTTGTTATTTTCAGCTGTGACAGCATATGGCCCGGCTGTTTGTTTATATCTGTGTGTGTATATATACAGGTTTTCCCTGAGAGAGCGAGGATTGTAATGACCTCCAGGCTTTCACAATCGCACATGAAATGCTTACTCTGTTTCCACAGCCATGACCTTTCTAGCCTGAGGTCAAACTGTCTGACACTCATCCGAACAAGGAGATTCTCTTCTCTCGCTCTCTTTGGAGGGAAAACAGTCAGAAAGGGATGCTGAAGCAAATAGAGCAGAGCGAGCATTCAGCTGAATGACTAGCACAGCACATTTCAGCACAGGAACAGAGCTACACCCTGCCAAGTTGCATCTGACCCTTCCATAACATGCTGGACTCAAAGAAGATTTTTTCCTCTTTAGAGATTATTTTTCTTTTCTTGTTGCATCAAATCAGGGCTCCAGTTATCATTTCTTGGGCCCCGGACAAAACGGTCATCACTGCCCCCACCTAAATCGTGAACGAATCAGTTTGTTCAGTCGAATTGCTCAATCACTTTCTGAACCATATAAACCGGTTCAGTGAGTCAGAGACTTGAACTTGGACTCTTGAACAAATCCATCTATTCTACTGAATTGTAGTTCACAATCCAATTTGTGAACTAAATCAATGATTCAGTGAGTCAGTGAGATGATTTCTGATTCTTGAACAAATCAAATCATTCTATCCCAGTTCATTGAATCAATAAACTGAAGTTATTGTTAAACTGATTGTTTAACAAATCCGTCCATTCAATTAAACAGTTTAATCCATTTTTAACCAAATCATTGAGTCATTGAGTCCGTGGACTAAAATTTAATTCTTGAACTAATCTTGAACTAATTTGTAAACCAAATCAACTGATTCCTTGAGCCAATGAGTTGAATTCTGATTCTTGTTCAATCCAATTTACAAACCAAATCAACCAATTCATTAGATAGTGAACTGAACTATCTAAATCTACAACAAATCAGTCAGTTAAACTGAATCATTCAATCCCTTTTGTGAACCAAATCAACCAATTCATTCAGTCAGTAAGCTGAATTCTGATTCTTGAACAAATCAGTCAATTCAATCGAGCTGTTCAATCCAATTTACAAACCAAATCAATTAATTCATTAGATAGTGAACTGAACTCTAAATCTACAACAAATCAGTCAGTTAAACTGAATCATTCAATCCCTTTTGTGAACCAAATCAACCAATTCATTCAGTCAGTAAGCTGAATTCTGATTCGTTACTGAATAAATCAAGATCGCGTTCAATCGAGCTGTTCAATTCAATTTACAAACCAAATCAACCAATTCATTAGATAGTGAACTGAACTCTAAATCTACAACAAATCAGTCAGTTAAACTGGATCATTCAGTCCCTTTTGTGAACCAAATCAACCAATTCATTCAGTTAGTAAGCTGAATTCTGATTCTTGAACAAATTCAATCAAACAGTACAATTCAATCTGTGAACCAAATCATCTGATTCATTTAATCAGTGAGCTTAAAGACTAATAATTCCTGAACAAATCAATGCATTCAAATGGCCTGTTCAATCTAATTTGCAAACCAAATCACTAGTTGGGTCAGTGAGCTGAACTATGATTTCTGAACAAATCAGCTCATTCAACTGAATAGTTTAATCCAATTCTTTAACCAAATCAAATGGTTTATTAAGTCATTGAATCGAACTCTGATTCTTGAACAAATCAGTCAGTGTGTTCAATCCAATTTGTGAACTGGATCAACTGGTTCACTGAAAAGAATGATTCACAAAGATGATTCATTAACTGATCTGGTTCTCGAGTTCAACTGATTCAATTATCTGACTGTGTTTATAAGTGCAAATACTATTTTGATAAAGCTGTTATGTGGCTTCAAGACTTTGGAGTACTTAGCGCTTTTTTTTTTTTTTTTTTTTTTTGGAGAATTACATTTTTTAACTATTCTTTTAACTACTTCTCTAACAAGGTGTTTATATGTGTGTTTGTGCATCTGACGGTCCATATACGAGATGTGCATGCAAACACTCACAGGCAGAGGCAGATGGTTGCATTACTCATCTGAGACTCTAAAACTGACACATATTTTCATCCCCCTCTCCTTCTTCCTTTCTCAGCAGAAACGCAGCCCACAGTGCTGTGCGTTCACACGTCCAAACCTCCCCCGTATTCCAGACGAGACGCTTAGATAGAACAAAAAAGCCTCACCATCTTTGCAACAGCCACACCAGTGAAAAAAACAAACACCTTGGGTATAAGACAAACAAACAAACATGTCAGCAAACCAACAAAGTCACTTGCTTCATAAATAAGGCATGATTAAAACTCTTTTTTGATAAATACCGAGCCATGTTGTACATGAAGGTTGTGGTATGAACATTATACTGATGGCAACAGATAACAGACAGCATTTTGTGTTGCAGTTGTATTTTGTATTTGTTTATCCCCACGTCTCACTAGAGTTTTTACACACCCTAATCTGAATCCAAATGATTGAAAAACCTCAGGGTATGGCTGAGGGATTTTTACGCAAGCACGCCAGCAGATGTGCCTTTAATGTCTATAATAGGATTTCTAACAGGATGTGAAAATGACAAGTTAGATGGTACCAACACAGATAAGACATAATTCAAAACTGATGCCCTTTCTACATTCCTGACTCATCCAGGCCTTAGTTATCTCTCTACTAGATTATTGCAGCTCACTCGCTTCTGGTCGGTCTGCATCTGTCATTTGCCCCCTTGAGCACAACCGAAAACACTGCCTGCTGCCCGACTTGTATTCAATCTGCAGACATTTTCACACGCTATGCCTCTGTGGCAGGAATAAGACTCAAGACAGCTTTTCTGGCCTCCAGTGCTGCAGTCTCTTGTTGCCTGTGAACTGTGATTTACTGAAAGTTGCTTTTCAATGTGAGAATGACCTCCCAAAAACTATCAACCACCAACTCACTGGCAAAAGGTCTGGGCTATCCTTTCAAAGCATACTGTTGAAAATAACAGCTAAAATAGTATTAATCTCTGCTGAAGCAGCACACGTTATGGTTTTTGGAAGCTGGTATCCCACCAACAGGACTGTGCATCATTCAGAATTGAACTGAGAAAACTGAATTTCATTTCATCTTGTATAATTCATATAACACGCAGAATTTCAGTTTGAATTTTAAAAAAGTATAATTAAAATAAACTGATATTCAAAGAAATGCACATAACCGTATAGCAAGAGGTTTTTTTTTTTTAAGTTCAAAAGTTTTGAGAAAAGCATAAAAAAGCCTTGAATTAAACACTAGACAGACAGACAGACAGACAGATAGATAGATAGATAGATAGATAGATAGATAGATAGATAGATAGATAGATAGATAGATAGATACTTTTCATCCAACATTAGATCCATTTACAGGCACATCTAAGGTGAAACCTCGCCAAAGTGTTTGTTTTGCACAGTACAATTCCATTTTTAGCTCAGACTAAATAAGGAGGCTCACAATAACTATCTGAAAGTGTTGAAATGATGCGAGGATAGAGGTTATTGCGGAAGCACGACATCAGCAGCATCTTTTACTTTAAGCTATTTTAGGCATCGCTCATTCACGTGGACATTATTTTTCTTTCTGTCTACAAATCAGAATACACTCTTAAAAATAAAGGTGCTTTAAAGGTTCTTCACTGCGAAGCCACAGAAGAACCATTTTTGGTTCCACAAAGAACCATTCAGTCAAAGGTTCTTTAAAGAACCATCTCTTTCTTACCTTTTTATAATCTGAAGAACCTTCTTTCACCACAAAGAACCTTTTGTGAATCAGAAAGGTTCTTCAGATGTTAAAGGTTCTTTATGGAACCATTTAGACAAAAAGGTTCTTCTATGGCATCGTGAAGCACTTTTATTTTTAAGAGTGTATACACGTGAAAGAGTACGGCACTGACATAAGATCCTGTGTTTGGATTCATCTGCTTTGTTAAATATTTTAACAAAGACAAATTTATGGCAATATGGTGAATAAATCGTATCTTATAGAGGTTGATAATGCAGATCCTGTGAGCTGAAAGTGTATATAGATTTGTGTGGGTTGGGGCAGGGGATTGAAGTTGACATTACAAATTTAAGCATTTCAGTGTATCTCTCTATTTCATGTGAGAAAAGATCTAGAAGGTTTTACTCATGCTCCTGCTCACGGAAACACATTTTTCTCCTTCAGTCTCACATCAGAGGGTTTTCCCAGCTGTGATGTCCAAGCCAAGGGCGAAACTGAAATAATAAGAGTTATTTGAACATAAATGCGACACATTTGTACCTGACATCTGAACGCAAGGTGGAAAAGAAGATAGCACTGGTATAGATCTATATCTAAAAGGTAAAGTAGATCAATGAATCCCAAAGGGATATTTGGGGGTGGTCCCAAAGGGATTTGGGATTTGTTTAGAATTATCCCCCCAGAAATGAAAAATCTATAAATATTTACTCACCCTCATGTTGTTCCAAACCGTTGTGACCTTTCTTCTGTGAAACACAAAAAGAAGAATGTTCTAAACTGAGACAACTCTCAGTATTTTATTGTAGCTACCACATGAGAAAAGAATAGGAAACCTTGTTTCTGCAAGCTGTTCTTTTCACATCTCACATCAGAGGGCTTTCCCAGCTATGATGCTTTAGCCGAGGGCAAAACTCAAATAGGAAATAAGAGTTATTGGAATATGAAGACATGTCACGCTAATGTTGATGACTGGACAAAAAGACAACAGTGTTGCAGTGTTACAAATGCCTTGTTTCTTTGAAAAACAAACTTGCAAGGTACTGCAGAGCACATGGTTTAGAAATGCACATAATTCATCATTTCTATATTGCATAATTTTGGTCTTATACGGATTATATTGAAAAGAGTTCACACTTCCCTACATGGCACAGGTTGCCCTGAATGCCAGCTGAATATTTGCATCCTTTGCGCAACAGGAAAGCGCGTCTGGTGCCATGACGACATGTGTTTGCGTAATATTGCTCTCTCCGCTTCTGTCAGACTCTGATCGGTTCCATGAAGAGCAGCTTTAGCATCAGAAGCCTCCCACTCCCCGCCCTCGAGCTGGAGAACCCAGAGTCTCCAGCTCGAGCGCGCGCGGTGAGCAGGTGGCCGCCCACGAGCCAAACGCTGGAGAAACCGCGTTTTCCAAGCGCACGCACCTCCGGTGGTTTGGCACCAAAATATCTCTTGCGAACACAATTTACATTGAAATTGACGTCGCATGCAGCTGTGTATCACGTTTCCTCACTATAATTACATCAATATTCATAGAAAGGCATTGTTGTAATTCTTAAGTGAGGTAGAACCCGTCTTCTTTAAAAGATGTCTCATATACTCAGTCAGTCACTAAAACATAATGAAACAAATGGCAATAATTGAAAATAAAAAAATACTAATATATATATATATATATACATATATATATATATATTAAATGTATACATTTTGTCATTTTATTTCAATTTTTATACACACACACAAATGTATTGACTTTTTATCTAAATATAATATATTTTCGAACTAAATATACAAATGATTTGAATATAAATTATAGTAATTATTTTTATAATCGGCTCTGAATGGGTTAAACAACTGCCTCCGTGCTCTCTCTCTCTCTCTCTCTCTCTCTCTCCGTCTTTCTCTCCGTGCGCTTCATTTTCACTTTCTCATCGTTGTGTCTCCTTCACTCTGGTGTGACCCACGCAATGCTGTTGCTCCACAAGGGGGGGCTGCTGGATATATGCTTTAGTGCCCAACTGCCTGCCTTCAAACACTGAATCCAGTTTGTGTGGACAGAGCGGGCGAGGAGAGGAAGACTCCCACTGCCTCGATACGCACCGAGAGACCACCCGACCCGAGCCTGGGCTACGCTCACCGCACACCTCCCTGGAGCCTTCACACACCACTTCAGGACTTTTTATCCGGAAAACGGGACAACCATTACGACTTGCGGGCTGGATTAAATAATAAACATTTGGGAAACAGAGTAACATTATCAGAAGTGACAGAACAGAAACACACATTAACAGGATCCGCTGTGAATTTATGGATGCTTGTTGCTTTTTTTTCGGTCCTTTGAGCACCTCTCTTCCACTGGAGCAAACAGACCTTCTTTTGTGTCATTGTTCAAGCAGATATTGCCTGTTGAAAGAATGAATACACCGAACTTATTCTGAACAAGTTGGAGGAATAGTCGAAGGCTTTTTATGTGCAGACAAACAGATGGGACATGCCAACTTTTTCGAGGTAAACCCTCATTACGATCTATCTAGAATGTGATTAGAGACCCTACGTTTGCCCCATTTCAGCCCCACTTGACATGATAATTAAATGAAATGCGTTTGCTTACACATCATAATATATTCAGTAATTTAATCACAGCCCCATATCAATTATGCCTTGTCTACAATAATTGAGTGATATCGCCTTTTACGCACGCACTGATGGAGACTAGGGTCATTCTCATCAACTCTGTTGCATCTTTTGTGTATTCTTTATAAGTGTTACATCAGAGAATGACACGACAAATCTGTATAATTCAGTTTGTAGAGGATTTCCGAACTCATATATGCATTTATCTGTGCTTGTCGTTCTCGTCAGACAGCGTTCGCTCTCCAAGGTACCAAACTGCGGTGTTGACCAGTTCAGTGTCCAGTGGACAAAACAGTTTTGACATAAGAACATGATCTCAGAACAAACATATTTAACAATTTTAGTTTCGCTGGAAGCAGCTACGCATGTGGTGTCTGTTTCGTTGTTGTTTTTTTACATTGGCTATACATGGTGCGCAATAGTTGCTGCTCGGATCTCCCTTGTGGAATGGGAATATACCTTCCCGTCTCGTGTCTCCTATCCTTCCCCTGCACAACATCAAAACCTAATACTCGCAAAACTCGTTCCAACATAAACCTGGAACAAAGTTGTTATAGTTGTTTTTCACAACTTTTGTCTCTTTTTTATTCGTGTTGGTCACTTAAATCGATTTACCATACAACACGTTGCCTATATTACAATGCCGATGAGATAGCACTCTTGTATTCGGATGCGTTTGGAGCATTTTTATGGGATATGACACATATTCCACTTTAAATATTATTACAGAACCTGCCACTTGATATTAAGAGCAAACCACTTGTGATGTAGAGCCACTAGTGCAGCGTTTGGCAGCACATGGAGAGAAAGAAAAGGTTGAGAGCTCGTGTTTTGTCCGCTTCAGTGACGATGTCTCTCTTTAACAATGTGAATAAAAGGCAAACTCCCATTTCTGTTTCCCTCTTTCAACTGCAAAGTACTTGATTTGCACGTTCTTGCACGCAAAATCACCAGTAAATAAATTAGATCATTTAAATTAAATTAAAAATAAATTAAAATTTAAAAAATCAATAAATAATAACAAAGTCAGATGTCAGTAATCTTATTAAAATAATACTTGCAATATACAATATAAAACCATGAACAATGACTCCACTGCTGGCTCTCTTTTCGACTCTCTCTCTCTCTCTCTCTCTCTTTCTGTTAAACTGTCTTACCATATGCTGCTTGCAAAGTCTAAAGCAAGCTACATGCGCCATTACATACCGACAGTATGGAAACTTCTCGTTTGGTAATAATAGATGTGGTTTGCTGGTGTTTGGCGGAGAGTTACTGATGGTGAGTGAGTAGAAGTTCCGTGTTTGTACAGTAGGGGGGACTGTGCCAGCGCTCAATTCCCTCCGTGGGAATAGGGGAATAAACGGCGATCACGGAGCAGGAGATGCCTCACTGCGCACTTTCAGACTCACCAGAGCCTCTGACTGCAGCACACGCGACCTCAGCCGAGCTCCACAACAACAGGTTACCATACCACTCGACCTGTGTGCTTTACTCAAAACCATACAAATACCTGAAAAATATTTATAATATATATTCTATCAGCATCACCACAGCAAAAAGAATAGGAATGATTAGACACATAATAAAAATTAAATAATAGCAATAATAAGTGGTGAAATAATATTAGTGAAAAATGTTATCATATGCCTTTCTATGGTATTCCCAGGGTCCACGGGTCATTGGCCCAAGTCAAAAGAGCCCACCTCAATGTGTCTGTGATATTCTGGTGCTAAGACATGGCTAGTGCACATTGCTATACGGTTGCTAGGGTGTTCTGGCAGGTTGCTAGGGTGTGGTTAGGAAGTTGATAATGTGTTAAAAGTTAAAATACCCACCTCTAAGTCTTTATGACACTATGATCTGAAGATATGCCCCCTCTGATCTCCATTTGGGATTGTTAGCCTTTTTTTCTGATTCCTGATCACTTTCTTCAATAAGCCATATGATTTGAGCTAAAATTATATGATCTGAATAAAAAATGTCATCAACAACAACAATAATAAAATAAGCCATATGAGTTTAGCTCTCAATAATATTAATAATTTTAATAATTAAAAAACAATCAAAATGAACCATATGAATTAAGCACTCAATAATATTAATAATTTTAAATTAAAAAACATATGATTTGAACTCTCAATAATATTAATAATAGTAAATAATAAAAATAAGCCATATGATTTGTTCTCTCAATAATATTCATAATTTTAATAATAAAAACAATTAAGCCATATGATTTGAGTTCTCAATAATATTATTAATTTAAAAAAAAGAATAAAATATGCCATTTGATTTGAGCTCTCAGCAGTATTAATAATTTTTTAAATAAAAATAATAAAATCAAGCATGTGGTTTGAGCGTTCAATAATATTAATTATTTTAAAATAAGAAAAATAACAAAATAAACCATATAATTTGAGATCTCAATAATATTAATAATAATAAAAACCTTTTTTGCATTTCTTTGTGTATCATCACCACAGAAAACACGTCATGATTCATGATTCAATCTTTGTGTTAAATCTAAATGGCACAGTCATATCAGTTCCGCCCGACTGCCTCTTTTAGATACACGTCTGCCGTGAGTCTCCGGGGGGGTTTTGAGCTTAAGAGGAAAACACAGAACGCAGCGCTTGCCCTGTGGCCACAGATATTTGGACGGCTGTGTTTTCTTCATCTGAGGAAAGGAGTAGGGATGATACATTGAGAATAAAAATAGATCATGCCGGAGAAGTCTGACAGCATAGTTCTGAATCATGAGCTGGGGTGAAATTGGGCAAGCTGGCACTATTGGCTTTTTGGAGGGCAGCCATGCATGCCTTTTAACCTAGATGTCCCCCTTTTGTCTTTTTCCTGTACATCCTTACTCTGTCGTTCACTTCCTCTTCTCTTATAGGCTATGCCTTTTTCAAATACCATTCCTCTTCAAGCCAACATGCATCAGAAGTCACAGAGCACATTTCGTTAAGCACAATCGCAGCATGTTTGTGCATGCATAAGTCTCTCGACTAGTCTGTTTGTGACAGGTTTCTGTTCCCAACATACACAGAAACATTTCACACGCTCTCTGCTTTGGTTTACACAACACCTCATGTACTGAAAATACTGGTTGCAGTTTTCATTTACAGAAACTTGGAAGGGAATTCAATACACAACGATAGTCAGTCAACAATGAAAAAATGCAGTCATCACTGTCTTCTGATGTCTCACTCATTAAGCTACAATAAACTTTTTTGCTCACACTTTATTTTAAAGTCCAATTCTCGCTATTAACAAACCATTAACTACTATTTTTGCCTTAATAAACTCCTAATTTGCTGCTTATTAATAATTAGTAAGGTAGTTGTTAAGTTTAGGTATTGGTTAGGATTAGGGATGTAGAATATGGTCATGCAGAATGTGTGCTTTATAAGTACAAATAAACAGCCAATATGTTAATAATGGGCATGCTAATAAGCAACTAATTAATAGTGAGAATTGGTTTCTATACTAAAGTGTTACCACTTTTTTTAATACACTACAAAAATAATTGTTTTTAATGAAAAGTATCTTATGCTCACCAAGGCTGCATTTCTTTGATCAAAATTACAGTAAAATATTGTGAAATATTATTACAATTTAAAATAACTCTTTTCAGTTTGAATATATTTTAACATTAAATTATTCCCACGATGGCAAAGCTGAATTTCCAACAGTCATTGTCACATGATTCTTCAGAAATCCTTCTAATATGCTGATTTGGTGCTGATTTGGTGCTTTTTTTTTATTATTATCGATGTTGAAAACATTTTTTGTTTTTAATTAATTTTTAGGAAAAAAATCTGTGATACACTACCATTCATATGTTTGGGGTAAGTAAGGTTTTTTTTTTGTAAGAAGAAGAAGAAGAAATTATTACTTTTATTCTGCAATTACTTTTATTCTGATTAAAAGTGACAGTAAAGATGTTTATAATGTTAGAAAGATTTATATGTTTTAATAAATGCTGATCATTAAACTTTATATTCATCAAAGAATGCTAAAAAAAAGCCACAAAAATATTAATCAAATAAAAAGTCATTTCAACATTGAAAATAACAAGAACCATTAATAACTAACCATTCATAAATGATCATAATTGAACTATATTAGAATTATTTCTGACTGGAGTAATGGCTGCTGAAAATCTGGGAATAAATTACATATTCAAATATATTCAAATCAAAACATTTAAAAAAATATTTCACAATATTACTGATTTTTTTATGTATTTTTGATCAAATAAATGCAGCCTTGGTGAGCATAAGAGACTTCTTTAAAAAAAAACATAAATAATTCCAAACTTTTGACCGGTGCAGGAGAGATTAACAGGAAATATTTGGAAAATGGGGAATAGAATTGGGACACTTTACAGGCCAAACTTGAACCTGCTCTGCCCACATGAGCACCACACTCAATGCATCCTATGCTATGAGTCCAATCAAGGCTAGATCCCTTAAACTAGGTTGCTGACTATTTTGACCTCCTGTGATGGAGTTGATATGGAGAGGGGGGCAGGTGTTGAGGGAATGAGGTCGGTATGTTTGCAAGGTGCTAACCGATTAGTGGTGTGATTGTGCACAGGAGCCTGTGGCCCCTGGCCATCCTCGTTGAGCACAATGATCAGGGTTGGAACATCGCGCATTTGGCCATTCACTCTCTAGTTAGGGTCTAAATCAGAGCCTGTGCTCCTGCCTAATGAATCTTAGACAGAGAGCTGAGAGACAGGGAGAGCAGGCTTGGAATGAGGTGGCGAGAAGGACACATTTCCCAGCATCCCATCTGAGGTCCTTGCCATGAAAGTGTAATAATGGCTGGCTTTTCAAACGCTGCACAGATGGCTTTGCGACTGTGTGTTTGTGTGTTTCGGTGTGGGTGTGTCGCATGATGCAATTTTGGTCGCTTAAGAGTAAAAGAGTAAATGTATGTGTGTGTATTATGGATGTACAGTGAAGCCATTTTGTATTTATTGTAATGACAAAATGATCCGTATGAGATTTGGATGTGTGAAAGTGTGTTAATACTGATTGAAAAAAAAATTAAAATAAAAAGAAAGAAATCAGCCTCATTGGTCAAAAAACATGCTGCAAGCTAGATGTTTGTAATGTTACAAAAGATTTTTGTTCAAATAAATGCTGCTCATTGAACTTTTTATTCATAAAATGAATGAATGAATCACAATTTGAACAAAAAGAGTTTTTGGATAATAAAATAACCAGTGTTAATAATTGAGCACTGATAATAATTGTTAACATGTGAAACTGAAGACTGCCATTACAGGAATAAATTACATGTTAAAATATATTCAAACAGAAACCAGACATTTAAATGTGTAATAATATATATCAATATTACTGTTTTATTGTATTTTAATAAAATAAATAAAAGCCCAATTATAGGCTAAATGTTACTATTTTTTAATTAACAGTTTCTATTCAGGAAATAAGCATACTATAAAATTAATAAGAGCTAGAAAAACAAGCGAGACATAGTTGTATCTCACTCTGAATATTATAAACATTAACAGATATTTCAAAAACAATAAAATACATATAATATTGTATCTTAGTTCAATGTCACTCTTGGCAAGCTCAAGACATGCACACACACACACACATACAAAGGAGAATAAACCATGGCCATTTGATTTGAACCTAAGATCACAATGTGCACATTTCCAATTACTGGTTTCACAGACTCACCACTGATTTGTAATGATAGATATGTTCATTAAAATCACTTTATCACGGTGCATTTTTTTTCTTTTCTTTTTTTTTATATTTAAAAATAATTAACTGTGTCATTTCTTGTCAAGAAAATTATTTGTAATTATTTAAATAAATTAAAATAATTATATTCTTGTTTTTCTGAATAGGGCATATTGTACAATGCAGACCTTGTAAAAAAAATAAATAAATAAATACAAAATCATCCAACCCATCTTCTCAGATCCAACACAATGTCCTCTTCTGTGATTTTAGGCAATCTGCTCTATCTAGGACGAACAACTCTCTGTACCAAAATCAACATGCTCATTGACTCGTTCACTGGCCGTCGGCCCACATAAAGGTGAAGAACATGGAAAACTGGAGAGGCCTTCGTGCCTTGACTGAGTGCAGAGTCAGGGAGGCTGGATGGTGTTTCTCCGTGAAGCAGCGATCTCACAGATCTGAGCTCAAAATAAATCTGTGATTGCTTCAGGGAGGGAAACACCTTGTTTGAGAACGCTTTTCTCACACTCATACACATATCTCTCTGTGTGCGTTGTTTTTTTTACCTAAATTATGCAGTGAAACTCCAGCGGTGGAAGGATGGCAGATGACACAATGTGTGAGGACACCGGAGCTGTATGGCACCTTTGTCAGCTAATTATAGACGGCAGAGTACGACTAGAGCATGATGACAGAAAGCTTTTTCTTGGCTGTGCACATATTCATATTTTTAAATGTCAAATGCATGTGCACAGAGGCGTTTCATTGTTTCAGTGGCATCCATATGGATGTCACAATCAAACCACCCCTACACACTGTAAATCTTATTTGTCTCCTCTCCTCTCAGCAAAGCATCAAATAAGGCCACTGTTCTTCTAATGTGAAGATGATGTAGCATGTGTCCTTTCAGCACATGCTTAGCAAATAAGCTGTGATGGCTTTCTCACTATTTTTGAAGTGAAAATTAGCCTGGCAGACATTTGCAGGACTGCGCTCTGAGATTTTTGTTGTTGTTGATTTGGTACATAATTGAATTGGAGCATCTTCCAATGTCATGTTGTTGAGCATTTTCAGTGAAGAGTGAGATTGTGAAGTTACATTCAAATATACAGTGCACTCTAAAAAATGCTGGGTTGTTTCAACCCAACTTTTAGGTTCAAAAATTAATGTAAAAATTGAACCCAACAGCTGGGTTAGTCCATATTTGACCCAAAGTTGGGTTGAAACAATACAGCATTTTTTAGAGTGTGGATTTAAAAGCAAACAGTTCGTTAAAAAAATATCAAACCAAGTAGTTTTCTTAGGACTAGCTTCTCTTTTCCAAGGTATTTTGCAATTACTTTTAACCAACAGGTTCTAAGGTGATTTTTAGTGGATGTATGAAGTCCATTTCTCAAGTTCACATAGTAATCACAGTCATATTTATGATATTTACAGAAATCTTTTGCTTGGAATGTATGCTTGTGCAACCTTTCTTTAAAAGAAATGATACACACACACAAACACACATATCTATACTACTATATATATATACAGTATATACTATGAAGGGCCAAACAGGAAATAATAATAAGAAATCTGAATATATAAATGTATATCTGTATATATAGTTACAAATATCAATAAATGTAGATTGTGTATATAGAAGCAAATCCAAATATATAGTTATAAGCCTGAATTTTAGAATGTAAATTCTGAATATACTGAAGAATATCAGAATATATAACGTAGTTATAAATGTAAATCATGAATATGTAGTTATAATTCTTAAGAAATATTTTGAATATGGAAGTAAATCGGTATATATTTATAAATCCTGAATATATAAATGAAAATCTGAATATATATATTGTCTAAATCTTATCTAAGTATCATGCAGATATTGTACTATATTAATTATTTATTTATTTATTTTGGACAAAATCAAGTCCTATTTTTTCTTGTTCAGGAAGCTGTTTCATTTGCATATACGTAACTAAGTCACAATAGACAAGACAATCACAATTTCCATTTCATGCTGACTTTAAAAAGATAAAAATGAGTCAGTTAAACAAAGGTTACAAGAGGGAAAAAAACACTACAGAGACAAGGAGAAAGCTATGATACATATCACAGATGGCAAGCATTCTGCTCCTTTGTGATTTCATTTCAAATATTCGTTTGACCCTTCATTTACAGCAACCAAGATCATTAAAAAAAAAAAAGACAATAGAAGGCAAAGCGACTTGCTTTTAACTCTGGCTCACTTTTTATCATTCTTTTTTCCTTTCCTCTTCAGACAGAGTGTTATTCATGCTAAAACTGTTTACACAAAGGGAGTCCCTGTCTACAGCAATGTGTGCAAAACTGAATAGCTCAAAATCGTTACATCCTGGAGTGCCTACACAATTTTGAACAAGAAATCTCTTTTAAAGACTTTGTGCCGCATCAGTTTAAGGCCATTTTGTGTACAAACTTCAATCAAAGGGGTCTGTAATAGCGAATGAATGAATGTAGTCGCTCTTTTTCTGCCTGTCTATGTTCTCTTGTGAGAACAAAGCTGTCTTTGATGTGAAGTGCATGCATAATCCTCAGTATCTGACATTGCATCTCTGTCGCGGTGTAAAGCCCCCTCAAATCTCAGAAGGCCTGCGTCTCCGGAGCAGTGCCGTTAACTCCCCCACTGCGCCGGTGTGTCACTCTCGGCACCGTTGTAGCGCTTGAATAGCTGTCAGCGCTGTGTGTTTGCTATTGTGGTATACCCGACTCCATCATTGTAACTGTTTGTTACCTGAAGACATGTTTGTGACTTTGAGTCACTGTGCGTCAGTGTTCTGAGGGCACAGTGTTCGTATTTTTTTCTTCTGTTCCGTCGTCGTTCGTTTTTCAGTTCTGAGTTCATAGTGGCCTTTCTCTCATAGCTTTTTATGTCTGTGTACTGTAGACATAAAAAGCAACAACAACAGATGAACCCCAGTGTTCCTCATCTGTGATTCTTTTTACTGGCTAAATGCTATAACCAAATCAGTCTTTTGAACAAAATACATCTGCGAGTAATTAGACTTGCTTTTTTCTTTGTGTTTATCGTAAAAGTATTTTGTATTTTTTCCCCTTCGATGAACAAGTAGAAGGATGAGAAAAGCAGAAGAAAAGTGAAAACATCTGCTCTCGGAAGTGCAGACTGTCCAATCTGGCCATGTCAGCCTTTCTGTAGACTCTGGTGAAGTAGAGCGTTTATCTGTAGCAGTGAAAACTCTTTCTTTCCATCCCATTAATTTCCAAATTCTGCACAAATGTGGTTTTCCTCGGGCAAACGGCAGCTGCATTACTGTTTACTCCACATATGATGCAGTGTGTATGAATGTACAATGGCCAATTAAAAGGGCCATGTGTCTTTTCAAAAGTCAACGTTAAAAATCAATTTTAACACTGCCAAAATTAACGATGACAACTGCAGAGTTTCTGAGAAATTGTAGAAAAGTTGTGAATGTGAGTTTGTTCAATTTGATGCAATGAAAAGATTGTGTACTGTAAAATAATGGACATCTTAAGAGTCAATTATTGTAAGCAAAATAAACATGAAAACTGAAATGTACCCAAAAGAATCAGAATCATTTGAAATCATCATAAAATCGAATCCATAGCTTGAGAATAGCTTGACAGGTTGTGGAATGTGCGTTTTTATAACGTAATAGTGTGGCTAAATGCCTCCTCCGCAGAAGAAGATCAACGCCTGCTTCTACATCACTGCCTGTTTAGCCCCGCCCATCGATTCGCGCACTTAGTGTAAATAACAAGAGAGACAAACACAGGTCTACGGAGAAACTAAACGATAAAGGTGACGCCAAGTTGTGGAAAAACACAAGTCTTTGCATTGCCTTCCTTCTGATCCCAGCAATAGGAAAGAGTGGAAGAACTTTTTCTTAATGAAGGTCCAGACCACGTCAGTAAGAACTTGGTCCTTTGCTCGCTTCATTTTACCAAGGATTCATTTACAAACAAGGCACAATTCGACGCAGGGATTTCAGAAAGATTGAAACTAAAAGATGATGCTATATATTAGATCTTATGTTGCACCACACAAGTGCAAGTAACTGTTTTTAATACGTGGTCACTATTGCTTTTTATGCATTTTTAACATAAATCACATCATCTGTGCAACTGTGAAGGATGTAGGCTGTCAAACATACACGACTGTTAGCCAATCATAGCAATGGCTGTTTACTTCCGAGACTACAACCCTAAATTATGATGTTTTTGATGTAAAAATCTTGATAACATTATAAGTGGACCTCAAAGAACAGTACAAAATAATGAAAAGGCAGTTCATGACCCCTTTAAACACAAAAAAAAACATGTTCTAGCAATAGAGCAAAGTAAATTATACTTTCCCTTGCACTCATACACCACCATGCATTTCTTTAATGAAGCTGAAAGGTTTACATTATATAATATATACATACTGTGTATCAGTTTGTGATTGCACCATACTTGAAGAATTCAGATTAACCTAGTGTTCAAGGTTGACTAAAATGCACCTGTTTTATAGCCACATTTTTTTGTGTGGCTTGCTTCTAAAGGGCTTATTCCCCACTTCGCTCTGTCTTGCAAATGTCAATCTGTCCACATTGTCCATACTGATTCTTATAATAGGACTATATATCTTTTCTAATGAGAGAGAACGAGAGAGATTAAACAGGCTGTAATCTCTCTTCGTCTTTCTCTCGCTCTCAGGTTGGGACAGTTTGATGGATGGAGCAGGTCATCTCTCAGGCGCTGACAGTGATAGCCTGTGTCAGCCCTCAGATAGTGACATGACTCAATTGCTCTCGTTCCCTCCCCTTGTCATTCTCCTGCTCTTTTAGTATTATCATTACTGTACTACGGACAGATAGGGTGGAGTTACCTTAGAAAGAGGCTTTGGATTACTGTGTATGTCTTTGCTGGCATGAAATAGTGTCCCACCGGTAGTGTCAATGCGTGTAATCATCCATATCCCCCAGTGGAGTTTGCGTGACTTGGCTTCTCACTCACAGCCCTGCTGGGAAAACCAGGTCATACAGCATAAGGTGGTCAAGCTGGTTTTTGGAACATGGTAAATAGTTTTTTGCTGGTTCAAGATGGTCTACCAGCCTAGCCAGGTCTTCACCAGCTGGTAGTGCAGCTGGTCAACCACCTAAACCAGCTTGAACCAACAAATGACCAGCTAGTAACCAGCTGCTCTGTTCCAAAACACTGATACTACACAAAGCTGGTTATAGCTAGATGTTTGTTATAAAAAGCAGTAACATTACCATGATGCTTCAAATTAACAAAACACATTTTTGCATTGAAAAATGGCAGTGCAATGGGAAAACATGCTAGCTTTTGACACATTTTTTTAAAAGTTGAACTCGTTTTAACCTAAATGCTGCATTTTCACGTGAAATGATGTAAAAGACACAAGACATAAGCAGTCAAACTCATCTTGTCACAAATTTACATACAGCGCAATGCAAAATGACTTTTTAACATACCTTTGTTTATTTTATCAAATTTCAAATGGCTTTTATGTGTAGATTTTATTGTTTTACCAATGTCAAGACTTTTAATCAAAATTACTTTTAATTAAAATAAAAACTGATGAAAAAAAAAAACCTATGATTGTCTTTAAAAAACTGGGGAAACAAATCAATATATATTGTTTTATTTAAAAATTATTTTAAAAATTCATTTCCACAGTCATTTCCACTACAATTTTGGCCCTAATAAAGTTGGTTAATATGAAGTCTCAGTGAAGAGAATGACTGAGGTGAAATATGAAATGTGAAATAAAACCAGTGTAAATATTACTTGTGAATCTAATATTTTTTTATTATGCATGATTTCCAATGAAGCTATAGTTTAAACAAAGTTATGCAAAAATTGAAAATTTTATTAATTTGTGTGTATTTGGGAAATATAAGTATTCCAATACATAATTTCAGATGAATAGAATTGTCATGTGATGCAATACATGCAAAGTTGAACCATGTTCACTGACAGATTAAAGTAGGTAGATTTTGTTGTTAGTAACTCTTAAAAATATCATCTACTGTAGACTCAGAGTTGAAGAAACACCAATATATCATGGCACTGAATGAATATATTAATTTAACATGGCACATACATGATATATTTTTTGCTATTTTATGTCCAAAAAAAAAACAAACACACATGGCATTGGCTCAGTACTTTTTTTAAGTGAGGTTAAGGATACAAGATCCTTGGGGCTCCATATGGACGAACGCATGCCTTCAGAAACCCCTCTGTGAAGTGTCTGCACGGAGAGCTAATTGTTGACATTGGGTAATTGTGCCCTGAAGGTCTGTCGTGTTTTATTTAGTTTTGTGATGAGCAACCACGGCAGGCCCCTCAGGCTGCGCAGGGCAGAATGGAGACAAATAGCAAAAGAGAGATGGAGAAAGACAACGGAGGGATAATTCCTTAAACATTTATTGCTTCGATGGCACCGCGATCAACTCAGCAAGCGTTTAATGTAATTATCCAGTGAGCATAATGTTAACACACTCATCGACTTTTTGTTTGTTTGTAAGACATCTGCGTGCCAGTGCCATTGACGCCGCGACAGAGCTCACTCTCTGCCTCCGTATCCGTCGTTCGCTTCTCGATATTCATCCGCCTTGTTTATGTATTCATTTATTCATGCCCATGTAGTGAGATGTTAGCCACCGTTTGCCTGCAGGTAAAGCTCGTAAATTTCCTGCCATTGATTTGTAGTAGATATGGGTTTCCTCTCTTTCACTCTCAAGTGGTGAGGTGAAATAAGCTTTGTTTGGTGGGCCAGCCTTGAGTAAATCTGCCTGTGACATTTTGATAGCTGAGATGTACTGGGAAAAAAAGCAAATATCATTAGAGAGGGGGCCGGATTAAAAGCTGTCACTCAAACGCTCCATTATCAAACCAAACGAGAGCATTGAGCTCAGAACAGATGCGCGAAGAGAAGCTCAGTTATCTGCATAGATAACTTGAAGACAAAGAGAAACGGCGAGGGATGGACTCGTGGGCTAGTCAGTCCGAGAGTCTTTCAGTAAACAGCGAGTCGTAAATATTTCAGCCGTCACGGCAAAGTGTCGACAGCTGTTCCCATCTGCATGTTAATGAAGGCAGAGGCGAGGGACCCCGGCTCAATGGGTCCCTTCAGCTCCCACACTCTCTCTCACGCACACACACTCCCACACCCAAACTCTCTCTCTCTCTCGAGGTCCGCCACGGCTCTCTATCACTGGATGGGCATTGTACGCCCAGAGCACCCTCAGTCCCACGTATCTACAAACACACTTGTGCGCTTGTTTCTCTAGAGCAGCCGTGAGGTCAGTAGGCTATAGAGACAGAGAGAAAGAGAGACACAAAGAATGGAATGGATCACAGGTGTGGTTGAGTGTGAGGTCAAGTCTAGGTGAGTTAAAGATGAACAATATTCCTTATTACACTCAAAAATATTCATTTTAAAAAAGATTTATGTATTTGAATTGCATATAAAATTTGGATTACACATTCTAACATAAATGTGATGCATATTTGTCAGTCATACTTAAATTAAACTCTTAAATTAAATTCTTTTTTTTTTCAAACTTAATTAAACATTGCTTCATCCACAGCTAGCCATTTCTGAACTATGTTTGTACATGTTAACTGAATAAATTTAATAGTTTTAATCCATTTAATTGAACATATCTATGCTAATTGTAAGCATTTAAATGAATGCATTTTGAAAATATGATCATTTAAATGAAATCAAATGCATGCAAATAGTTAATAATAAAATATGCTATGATTTTTGGAGCACAGAAATCTTACATGTTTCTGGAAGAGGAAATGTTAATTTGACTAGTTACAGAAATGTGAAAAATAAAATAAAATAAAATAAGATAAAATAAAATAAAATAAAATAAAATAAAATAAAATAAAATAAAATAAAATACATTTTTGAATCTTCATACAGTGATTCACTGAACATACACTTTTAGTTTTCCTCTTTGAACATAGATGGCAGTAAATTCCATCCCATAACATGCATTCTTATTTGCTCTTATTTTAAAATTTAATCTAAACGTAATTTTTTAAAAAAAAGTTTTTGAAGAAATAATATAATATAATATAATAATATAATATAATATAATATAATATAATATAATATAATATAATTGTGAATTTATGATACTAAAATATTGTTGGTAATTTTATTTAGATTAATGTGGTACAAATGTATATTTTTAAAATAGTTAAAAGAATAAATTTTTTAAACCAAGAAAGAAATGATCTAAATAATCAAGTTTACACTGAATCTTACACTGAATTTTGTATTGTACATTACATAAAACAATACAATTATTATATTTCATATGTACATTACAGAAATATTTATTTATTTCTATTTTTTTTAGTGTGTGTGTGTGTGTGTGTGTGTGTTGAACTCACTGAACTCATATCTAAATACATAGTGGTTTATCAGTGAACAATATTCTTAAGTGGACGTCTTCTCCTATCTTTACTTTTATAAGTGGTTGACGTAAAGGAACCTGCAAATATGAAATGATAATACAGTGTTTGACTAAAGCATTAACAAAGGCTATTAACTGCAACATTAAGGCCTAATTATGTGTGACAGCACTCCCTTTCTCCCTAAAAGAGTGGCATTTAAACGTAGGACATGTTATTCAGGATAAACAAAAACAGTTCAGATATCTTTTTTGTGCGTCATGGAACCATGATGTAATGCTCAGTTACGGTTGTCCTTAGGAAACTGACACCCCCTTTCGTCTCCCGCCGCAGATGTCCCCTATAGTCATTGGGTGAGAACTGTCTCAAGCTAACAGAGTGGGATTGTTAGTTCTGTTATGGAGCTGATGAGAGCCATACTGTGTCTGTGTGTGTATAAGAAAAAGCATGCAATGTTTGGTCTCAATGTCACCCGGAGGATGATGTGAGGTCATTTAGTTTCTCAGCTGCTGGGGTCAAGACCTCAGTCTTGCATCCCTTATGTGCTATCAGAGCTATGTACAATAATACTGACCGAGTGGATGCTTTTAATTTTTAATTAGCTAGAGCATGTCTTTTGGGGGCTTCTAAATGGCAACCCTCTAGCTCCTTATGGTCCTCCTCTGAGTCTAAACATTGTCGCATGAGCTGTTGAGTAATAGTCTGCTGTAGAAGAAGGAAGGAAGGAAGGAAAAAATGTTGGAAAGGAGGTATGTCAAGCAGAAGCAATTATATACAAAGAAAAAGAAATAAAATGAAAAGAAAGAAAGAAAGAAAGAAAGGATGGATGGATGGATGGATGGATGGATGATAGGTAACCTATAGAAAAAGAGATAGATAATGGATGGATGTATACATGGATGGATGGATGGATAAATGCATAATGATAGGTAACCTATAGATAGAGATATATATGGATGGAGGGGTGGATGGATAATAAAAGGTAAACTATAGATAAAGAGACAGATAATGAATAGATGGATATATCAATGGATGGATGGACAGAATGACAAATTCATAGATATACATACGGTATATACATACCATATACCACATACCATACCTATGTACATACATAGATATACATACTTTGAGTACCCAGAAAAGCACTATATAAATGTAACAAATTATTATTATTATTATTATTATTATTATTATTATTATACATATAGATGAGTGGATAGATATATACATGTTAAATGATGATGGATATATTATGGATGGATGGATAGATGGATGGATGAATGATGATAGGTAACCTACAGATAGAGAGATAGATAATGGATGGATAGATGAATTGATGATGATAGGTAACCTATAGAAAAAGAGATAAATGATAGATAGATGGATGGATGGATGGATGGATGGATGGATGCATAATGATAGGCAACCTATAGAGAGAGAGATAAATAATGGTTGGTTGGTTGGATGGATGGATGGATGGATGGATGATAGGTAACCTATAGAGAGAGAGATAAATAATGGATGGATGGATGGATGGATGGATGGATGGATGATGATAGGTAACCCATAGAGAGAGAGATAAATAATGGATGAATGGATGGATGGACGGACCGATGAATGAATGATGATAGGTAACCTATAGAAAAAGAGACAGATAATGGATGGATGATGGGTAACTTGTAGATGGATGGATAGATGAATGAATGAATGAATGAATGAA
This sequence comes from Tor tambroides, assembly GCA_021397915.2. Lineage (NCBI taxonomy): Eukaryota > Metazoa > Chordata > Actinopteri > Cypriniformes > Cyprinidae > Tor > Tor tambroides. The sequence continues at coordinate 51,207 of JAFVLL020041088.1, forward strand.
TGAACCTTTAGAAAAAAGGTATATAATAGATCGATGGATGCATAATTATAGGTATAGAAAAAAGAGATAGATGATGGATGGATGATGGGTAACTTGCAGATGGATGGATGGATGGATGGATGAATGATGATAATGAACAATAATGATAGGTAACCTATAGAGGGACAAATAAATATTGGATGGGTGGATGATAAAAGGTAAACTATAGATAAAGAGACAAATAATGGATGGATGGACAGATTGACAAACCCATAGATATAGTTAAAGATGAGTGGATAGATGTTACATGTTAAATGATGATGGCTATATCATGGATGGATGGATTAACAGACCTACAGATATACAGATGGATAGAAGGATAGATAGATGTCAAATGATGGATATATCTATAGATGTATGAATGGATGGATTAGCAAACCTATATATATATATAAGATGGATGGATGGACCTATAGACAGAGATCAATGGATGGATGAAGGATAAATAGATGGATGGATAGAACAACAGACAGGCAGACAGACAGAAAGATAAAGATTGACAGATAAAGAAACATGAAAGAAGATGATGAAATCAAGCCCATGAAATGTAGTTCCTGCAAAAGTGGGTTCAGTCTGATACATAAGCGGCTGTAGGTACAAAACTTTATCCCTGCTCTTAAAGCCCAAATGTGCTGTCTGGCTCATTTGCAGTGGACGTGATATGGCTTGATTGGATTTGATATTCACTACAATTCCCTCTCATATGTATCTGATTATGTTCAGGCACAAAGCACTCATTATCTGTGGGATTGATTCTGATGGAGAGAAAAGAGGACAGTCTTTGACGTCATATCTGCAACAGCCCCACTGTGAGATGTGAATTATGAGCTGATTAGCCATTTCATCTCCTAAACTCTCCCAAACACTCTTGCTCACTGAAATGCATCCCTCTCACACACACACACACAGAGGCCAGTGTTTTTCCCAGCCATGCTTGATTCATTTTGTCACCTCTGCTTCTGGAAATAAAGGATCCTTTTAAGTTAACTGAGTCCCTGATTGTAAATGTTTGTGACTCTGAACTACTGCCGCAATGAATGTGTTTATCATTAACAGCCCATAAAAGTGTTTGTAAAGCCACTTTTGTAATTTTCTTTGTTTGGCACCACTATAATCCGAGTTACAGATGTTGTAAATTCTGCTGGCATGAAACCCAATTAGGGTAGTATTCAGCGGCGTATCCTTTCCAAGCCCCTGCTCGGGTGTTGTGTATGGGAGGAGATAATTGCTTTCTTTCATGTGAGGGGATGATGCCACTGGGTATCTTCTGGACGGATGGACAAAGAGCACACAGATGTGGAAGCTGGATAAGAGGACAAATTATTTCTTTAATGAACTGTTGGTTCACATATATAATCAATCGGGGAAGGTAATGAAGGGGCTGAGGCGTCAAATCTGCGCATGTTAGCCAGAAATGAAAAGAGCTTAAAATAGATTCATTATAGACACTGGGTTTCATTCACTAAGTCTTCTGCACGCAGAAATGATTCTTATGCAAAATTTCCACCCGATTCACAACACGCACTTCGGTTTGTTCTTATCCTCATTTTGATGAATCTGGATTATTCCAAACAAGGAAGTCCACAGTTATAGCAATTAGCATAATATAAGCCCAGAACATCTCCATAACTTTCCACACAATTACTCACAATTATGCTCTATGTGAAGTACCCTGATATGCATATATGCGTATCCTTTGGTCAAAAACGTACTTTACACAAGAGAACAAATGCAAATGTCCAGTACTGCACTCTAGGAGGCAACAGACTTACATCTGAATGTTAATAATACGATAGAAATAAATAAAAATTGAAGAGGAAAAATGTATTGGCAGATATTTGTTCTTTTTTTAAGCATAAACTCAATTATGTTTAATTTCTCAGAAAACACGACTTCATTTCTTCATTTTGCATTTTAAGTAAATGTATCCTGATTTAAGAATGTTTATTTCCACAGGAAACAAGACAAAAATAAAGAGGATTTTTTTTTTAAGTGCACATAACATTTGTGAATTTAAGACTACCTGCTAAGATTCAAGACCTTTTGAGGCCCCAATTTGTGTAAGAGTGAATTAAGATTTTTAAGACATTTTTAAGAACCACAGAAACGTGTGTTAAGCAAAAAAAATAAAAAAAAAATAAAAAAAAAGCTTTTTTAATATTTGTACACTTCTATAAAATTTATTTATTTATTTATGTATTATACATTTTAGTTTAACACATTCAATGTCTTTTTAAGTTCATCGGGAGGTTTGTTGGCATGTGTGTGGTTTGAGCTGGTTCAGAGGTTTTTATTTAGTACCTTAAAAGCATCCCAAGATATATTATACTGTCTGACAAAAAAAAAGCTCATGTCAGCCTTGGCTTTTATACAAGATCTCACGGGGCTCATATCATACACTTTGAACTGCAACAATCGTAAAAGACATTTAAAAAAGCACATTGTGTACTTACAAGAGACTACTAAATATTTGATGTCAGCTTCCTAGCCATGGACATGTCCATTTGTTTCTATTTTATCTGTCTCCTCCAGTCTGTCTCTGCTGTTGTCTCTGATGTGACTCTTCAGCTTTACTCATTTCTTCAGACAGTTAGACGCCTAATTGAAATTAGTGTCAGGTAAGCGCTAGTCTGTGGCAGAGATGACAGAGAAAACAAACAGTGCTGGAGCAGGCGTGCCAGGGGAAAGAGAGCATGCAGACGCAGCCTGTTAGATCATCACACAAACAGATGTTCAGTTTTCTCTCTTCCCCCTCAACATTTGTCCTTCTAACACTCTCTCCATCCCCTGCCAGTTTGTCCATCTCCTCCTCTTTGTCTCTTCAAATCATGATGTCGACCTCTGATCAACCTCTGAGAGTTTGACGTCAATCTGAGTTTTCCATGAGGAAACAACAGGTTTGGTCTAGGTCAAGTAGGTCTATAACACCTGGAGAAATCTCAGTGGTTCATGTGGCGCAGGACCTCTTGGAAGTACGTCATTTGAAAACACTTGAAATCTTGAAACCACAGAAGCTTTTGAGCCAAACAAATGAGCCATAAATGCCATGTGACTAATCACTCCGGAACCACAGGAAATTATGTCATGACAACAATGACTGGCTGTTCGCAATGATACAAACTGTGACAAAGGCAAGAAACTGGGAAAATTAAATGTTTTTAAGAATATTTTAGCTATTAAGGGCCATTTTTAAATAAAATAATAAAATGAAATTCCAAATGGTGTAGTCAAAGCATCTACCATGCAGAACCACTGTACTTTTAGGTGTACTTAAGTGTAAAGCATGTCTGTGGAACAATACCATCAAAAGGTATTAATATGTAACTTATATATACTAGTGTGCATCCATAAAATATTATTATGCATCATTTAGGGTATATTAGCAGATACTGGCTCAGAGAAAAAAATGTTGTTCTAACAAAAATGTATCATGTTATCTAGCCCGATCTTGACCCGTTGGTTTAGGTTAAGAATTAGACATTCTATACCTTCCATAAAAATCTGAGATAAATGGATTCTGTGTATGAGATCAATAATTGTGGAGAAAAATAGAAGTACAATAAATTTTAAAAACAATAATGACATGCAAGAGCTGTAAAATTCTATATTCATGGCAATAGTATACAAAACATTTCCCGGAAACAATATAGTTTGTTTTTAAGGGTGTGAAGATCTCTTTCCATATCCACTCAACTAATTTTAGATTTAAAGACCATTTTAGCTTCGTTCAGTAAATCTCCCAGGCAAGTTCTGATCCTATAGCTCACAGAAAGCTTGAGACAGCAGAGATGAGTCTGCTCTGCACCTCTTTCAAGAGCAAGAATACTGCTACCTCTGATCTGTTTACCTAGCTTAAGGTTAACCCAGGAAGCACTGAACGTTGAAATTAAAGCAATAGTTCACACAAAAGTCTATTCAACCTCACATAATTTGAAAAGCATATGATTCTTTTTTTCTTGCATGGAACAAAAAAGGGAGATTTTGCAGAATAAGCAGCTCTTTTCCACACAACAAAGACATGATTTACAAAGCCAAGCTCCAAGAATAGTCCATACAACCCCAAATGTGCTTATAATGTTGGTTGTTCTAATGCAAATACAAATTTGTTGTATAATTTTAGATGCCTGTTGTATGATTTTAGAATTCTGTCATAATTTATTCACCCTCATGGCATATTCCAAATCTGTATGACTTCTTTTGTGGAACATTTTATTTTATCTTAACTTATCTTATCTTATTTTATTTTATTGTACCATGAAAGTTAATGGGATCCAATGTTGCTAGAACCACAACGTTCTTCAAAATATCTTCTTTAGTGTTCTGCAGAAGAAAGAAAGTCATACAGGTTTGGAACGACATGAGGATGGTAAATAATCATTTTTGGGTAAACTATCACTGTAGGAGGACTCAAAAGGACTTTTCGAGAACAAAAGCACCTCCATCTGACATTAACTGTTTTCTGATGCAAGATCCCTCCGCATCCTGTACTTTGTCTGATAGGAAAAGCAACGGTTTATAAGTTGATGAAAGAAGGCCTGGCATTTAGCACGGTAAACACATTCATCACCAGAGACAGATAATTATCTCTTTAATTCCACGACCGCGTGAGGCCTAGCGCTTGTTGTCACAGACACTGGAGCGCAAATAGAGGAGAATGAGGTTGGTCTTGAAAGAGGCAGCAGTGCTTGTTGCCTTCTGTTTGCTCAAATAACCTTGTTCACTGGGGTGTCATTGTAGCTCTTTAATTTGAGAGGAAGAAAAAATAAATAAGGGGCGGAGCGCGGAAAGAGACGCCGATGAACGAGAGCGCCCATGAGAAACGACAGCCTGTCTTCTCTCCCTTCTCCTTCTCTCTATCTTTCTCTTCATCTGTCGCTCTCTTTCTCGTCCACTCGTCCTCTAACTCCTGCATCTTTTTCTCCCCACCCAATGTTTTTACACAAACTACCAGCAATACTTTAGGCACCATTTCCAGGGACATACTATGATTACATGCTGTCCCTGACAGACAGTAAAAAGGATAATGAAACGACAAGTGACAAGGTAAAAGCTTAATTGAATGAAGGTGGTCTTCATCTTCCATGAGGCTGGAAAAATCACGATTACCCTCAATGGCTTCTTTTCTGTTCAATGAATGTGGAAAGCAAGCCACATCATGGCCCCTCTAATCATGGTATAATCCTGCTATGAGAAAATACCTGTATTTTCTATACTGTCTCTCTTTTCCTTCTCTCTTTTTCTTCTCTCAGAAGTCAGCGCCAGAACGTAAGCCCTTTTTGCTTGAACAATTTTTCCAGCATATTTCGAATCCGAGGCTGCTAACAGTATGTGAGAAGCAGTCAGTGTTTCCATAATGCCTTGACAGCACGGAACTGATCGCGACACACTTGACACGCACATGTGAGATTGACAGATTAGGAAATGCTTTTGACTGTGAATGCCGATGACTTACAGGGATAGTTCACTCCAAAAAAAAAAAAATAATAATAAAATTTTGTGATTTACTCAACCTCATCTTTGTTCAAATCTGTATGACTTTTCTTTTTTTGTTTTTTATTTTATTTTTATTTTTTGCACTGACTTTCATTGTATGTTGCCCGTACAATGAAAGTCAATGGCATCCAGTGTTGTTTTGGAACTCACTGACCTTAATTAACCGGGGGGGGATTTCATTTCTGGGTGAACTATCCCTTTAAATCTAAACTAGTCACACTTATCTGTTTTCTCACCTGGCTCTATTGCATTATTTTTCCTCCAAAGTGTACATTTTCTAGCTATTATTTTCTCCCAGAGTGACATAGTGTGCAAAAGCGAGGGCTCAATTAACTGAATAGCAGTTTTCGGTGTGTCACTGCTGCTGATCAATAAACAAGACATGTCTGTAATGAGCTGGCCACTGTGCAACACTCAAAAACCCCATCCAGTGCATGCTGGGATAGTTAAATTTCTTAGGGCAGAATAGAATGGATGAGCGATCATCCCTGCATCAGTCGAGGTGTTTCTTGAGGTTCAGCCTTAAGAATGTCCCGGTTAACGTCAAGGCTAAGTTAAGACACGGATTAGATGATTACACCCTCCAGCTTCATTACGGATACCACTGGCATGAAAAGCACTGTTTATTCTGTTCGAAAAACGCCCACTCTTTCACTTAAAGACTTATGCTCTGAGCATCCTGAACAGAGCTTATCTGGAACCAAACAGATATGTGCCATTGTGTGTGTGTGTGTGTGTGTGTGTGTGTCTGTGTGTGTAAGGCAATGTTTGAGGTCATGCTGAGATCAGTTGGAGCTTTTTTTATATTATCTGCCCGTAAAAAACGAAACCACCTGTGCAGTCAGCCGCATCCATCTATGCTTTTCACCTCAGGCTGTGCCACTAGGACTCCAGGATGCAGTCTGTAGAGAGAGAGGTTAAGATTTGGGTCAGTTTTGTTGCTTTAGTTCATCTTATTTTTAATCTCATCTAAGAAATTACTCGTCAAAATGTCTGTGTTTTCTGCACCACTTTGCTGAATACATGCTGTCTGATTTGAATGTGATGAGATAAAAAATAACATGCAACATAAAATAATGTCAAGAAAAAACATCTTTGTGTTGAGTTCTCATGTAGTCCGATTAAAAAATGAATTACTCTTATTAACCAATTAAAAGCAAATGACTTGATTGTTTTAAAGAATCGATCAAAAATATTCACAAGTTTTGAAACATTGTTTTAAAGATTAACCAGCTTGAATCAGTCTGTCAAATGTTTCACTGAATAACTTACTGAATCAGTCAGGGGTGCGTTTCCCAAAAGCAACTATGGTAGCAAGTTTCATTGTTACCAATAGAGTTCAATGGAACTTGCGACCATAGTTAGCTAACAAAGCTTTTGAAACTTACTGTACATAAAACATTGCTTAAGTGATATGAAACGTTTATAAAATAGGTTTGTGAAATTTGAATGAATATTAATAAGTTTTAATGTACATAACAGCAGTGTTCTATAGGAAACATTGATTCAAGACAAGAACAATGCATGGAGTAAGTTTCAAGAGAAGAGAAATGAAACAATTAATTTAAATAATCCAGTCATAGTGTGGTTGTGATCACTCTGCTTGCACTGCGAGAACGGAACACAGTTAAATGAACCACTTCGCTAATGGGTATTTTAGCTCACTCAAAAATTTCAGTCGACTAAACTTATATGCCATTTCAGTCAAAGCAAAATGGACTAAAATTAATGAATATAGCATGAGGAAATACTGACTTAAATGACATTTTCATCGAAAGACAAAAAGTATGGCTAGAACAAAATATGGTGCAAAAAAATAACACTCACACACTCATTCTTGCACATTCACAAAATTGCATTCAGTGCTGTGGTTGAAATACACACACATATTTCTAAAGAATGCACACTCTCATAGAGACACACATCGATCTCACCCACACACATTCATAACAGCATTATCCAACATCTTTGTGGAAACTCCTAATCTCCAACAATACCCTGCTATATACGCCGATAGCGACTGCTATACTTATTAACAATACCGAGAGGAAGGAGCGTACCAAGATTTCTGAACAGATTCATTACACATATTAAAGTAGCAATGATTATTATAAATATCACATTACTTCATGTGAATGAAGCACCCCATTTTTCTTCATCCATTTCCAGAATCCACCAGTATTTAAAACCTATATGACCTATATAACCTTAAAACCTATAACCTATGCACTTTTTCCCCTGTCTGGGTTTGTCTCATTTCTTAGCACGCTGAATATGAGGAATAAAGCTAATGCCTTTAGATAAGGATGATTAACCTAGAATAAAATCTGCATGGTATATTCTTGTATGGTATATGGCTCTAAGGGAGAGCCTGGTGCCGGGGCGCTCACTTTGTAAAGTGACTAATGGCACATGGAAATTTTGCGATTACATCAGAATAGTCTCCAAGATGTCTGTCTACTGCTCTTGCATGTGACCTCACATATTTCTTATCTTTAAGTGCTGTAAAACTGCACGAGACACTGAATTGTCAGGGAAAAGAATGACAATCAGGCCCATCTGAGAGATGATCCAGCCGCTTTTAGCCTAATGATTCGCAGAGGACTGAGGCTATTGATCATTTTGGCATGAAGCAAATGCACTGGAAATAATGAATGACAGCAGGTGTTCATATTTTTGTAATTGATTGCCCCATAATTGGACAAATTATTGAGCTCACTGATGAAATACAAGATTGAGGGTGACATTTTTGCAGAAAGTGACTGCTTCACAAGGAACAAAGAGTTCTTTTTGAATGTGAAGCACAGGTGCGGCACTTCTGGATCGATATAGCCCAGCGTGGTAATTTCTAAGTACCAAAGTCAGTCATGTCGGTGTCTACACACTTTTGAAGTTATTATGTTCACTCTTGTCTGGTCAATGGATAATTGCTGTTGTTTTCCCATCTGGCTTATACAGTCTTTTTTTCTGTCTTCTCTAATCCTGCAGATCTCTCTGAGGGCGTCTGGCATCATGGACAGCAAACTGGATCAATGAGCCAAAGTTCCCTCTCATCCTGAGCTGTCAGTTCAGACGGTTCTGCAAACATCTGAGAATATCGGCTTGTCAACAAAACGAGGCTGTTGATCCTACATTAACAAGAAGAGGTTCCCAGTAAGAGATATCTTCAGCTCCCACTCACCGTATTCTGCCGTTTGCCAGCCATGATATCAAAATTTGCAGAATTGTTCATCGTTGGTCCTGCTTTTCCCTCTTCTCCAACTGCTGCGGCTGGACATGCTCAACGCTGCCCCCTCTGGTCCGGAGTCTGACACCTGCTCCACACTGGTCCAGAGCCGCTTCTTTGGATTCTTCCTCTCGTCCTCCGTATTTCCCAGCACGCCCTGCTCTTGGACCCTGCAGAACCCCGACCCAAGGCGCTACACCATCTTCATCAAGGTCACGAAACCAACCAGAGACTGCATTCCCCGACAGCACCGGACCTTCCAGTTTGACTCCTTCTTGGAGACGACACGAACCTTCCTCGGGATGGAGAGCTTCGACGAGGTGGTGAAGCTGTGTGATGCCTCTACCCACGTTGCCTTCCTGGAAGCCGGGAAACAATTCCTGCAGATCCGGAAAGGGCTGCCCAGAGCGGGCGCTGGATCCAGGAATGGCGATGGGGAATTTAAGGTGGAGTATCTTGTGGTTGGGAAGCGTAACCCCAGCATGGCTGCCTGTCAAATGCTGTGCCAATGGTTGGAGGACTGCCTGACCTACAGTACCTCCAACCGGCCCTGTGGCATCATGCAGACACCATGCCAATGTTGGGACCAGGCCCCACCGGACAAAGAAACCAGTGGATGCTACCGGGACGGGGTCTACTTGGAGAACTGCATCCCTGTTGTGAAAGAAGGAACAGCTGACACTGACACTAGCGGTAAGCTAACAGTTTTTGTGTAGTTATAACTCAGCATGGTTCAATGGTTATTGAATTAAAAAATGTTGTTCTCTGTTCCCACTGTGGGTTTGGTAGCTTGTCTTATTTAGTAGCAAAGCAACAGAACAATCGAAGCTGAAGAAACAAGAGTTCAGAGAGAACTGATAGAGGTTAAAAAAAACAAGGTTTTAGGTTTCAGCTGATGTGTCCTAGCTGGGTGACCTTGGCTTCTTGGCGCCATGTGTGATCCTGTGAGGGTTCAGTTAGGGATATCGGATCGGCCCGTGGGAGAGTTGATGCAGCAGACATGCTCTGTGAGTGACACGGGATAGCGGTGGTGATACGCTTGGAGATTGATTATTAGGAAGGGAATGGGGCCGGTTACTGAGTTCAGAGCTATGATGTGATCTCTTCTCCAAGAGTGGATGTGGCACAGAGACTCAACCCCTAGGAGAGGCTGCAGCCATTGGACTGGAAGATCACTCACCCCATTGCACTGTGTGACCTTTCTGTGGACTTTCTGTTCCTTCTTCTCTTTTATGCATTACTTTGTTTTCTGCTTGTTAAAAAAACACAAGGGGGTTACGAATCTCCACAACTCACAGTGTTCAAAACTATCTGCAAAAGAGCACTAAAGATCTGTAATTAATATAATGTGTGATTGTTACACAGCTGAACCAAGTGATAAGGGGGCCGTTTTCACAGAATATGTTCTTGCCTCCAAAACTTGCTAAAAATGGAGATTAATTTATTATAATAATTTTGTATAGTTTGGGTATAACATACATTTTGCTTACAAATTCTTATAGATCATGTAAGCAAAAACTGAAATATTATAGAATACATAGAAGGAATCTTCTAACTAGAAATTAGTTCTAATTTTTTAGTTGCCCTGTCAACATGTTCACTGGCCTCACCACAGATTTGTGAAGGATCATGACACTGAAGCCTGAAGTAATGGCTCCTGAAAAATCAGTTTTGCCATCACATGAATAAATGACATTTTAAAATACATTGTATTAGAAAAGACAACTATATTTATCAATATTACTGTTTTTACTATGTTCTTCATAAAGTAAATGCAGCCTAGATGAGCATAAGAGACATTAAATAAATCTTATGGGCCCCAAACTTTTGAATGGTAGTGTATATATTTGCTAGAAATATTTATATTTATCATTAAATTAGGTGTTAAAATTATACAGTTATAATGTAACTCTATACTTTTGAAAATTATTGCATCCAATGGAAAGCATTATTGATTGGTTTCAAGTTTTCAACAAAACATTATAAATCCAAGATCACAAATTATTTTTGCAATTTCAATGAAACATTATCTATTTTAACCAGCTACTGTATATAACATATGTTGCTGATGAACCAGCACTATTTACATTGTAGACAATGTAGAATACATAAAAGAAAAACCAAACATTTAAGTTTGCAAGGCATAAAAAAGGAACACGATCAATTAATATAAAATGTTCAGCAGCCAGTGGCCCATCCTTAATGCCGATGTGTCACAACAGTCAAAGACACTCGTCTAATGTATGTATATAAAGCAAGAACTTATATGTGAACAGCCCCTAAGATAAGCAAGGCAGATAGAATAGATGTACGGAGGGCGTGATAAAGAGAGAACATCTCATAAATTGATCGTGAGCTTGGGAGGCAAGCCAGGAATGTCCGGCTGGGCCCATCGGATGGAGCCAGAGCAGAAAGGCAAATGAAAGATGACTTTTGAAAGACAGGCTGTGCATCATTACAATGCTACTCTACAAGACCTATCGCTCCATGGATATCCCTAGCTCAGTTTTAATGGCACGCTGTCCATTTTATGTGCGGCCAATTTGGAGATGTGCCTCCTCCCACATCCCCCGTAGGTGGAAATGGCCCACCTCCTTCCGATTCCTAAGAGGGAATGTGGAGAGTTAAATAGAGGGACACATGAGGGAGGGAGTGTGCATTCCATCTTAAAATGCTAAAGGCGTGTCTATTGTGTGAATGTGACCCATTGCTCAGAGGCAAGGCATCATGGGAGATGAGTAGATTCATCTCTCGCAGCTCAGAGCAGTGACAGATTACGGGCTGGATTTGAGAGACAGAATGGAAGGGGAGTCGAGTGAGAAAAAGCAGGGGAGAGAATTTCAGCTGTGAGGTGATGACAGCGGAAAACACTGTCCTCATGACTTGCACTTTTTTGTTATTCGGGACGATGTGTCTCAGAGAGCTTTGGCTAAGCTAGATGAAAGTACGTACTTGTTATTTCTCAGCGAGGCGCTTTGAATTGAGAGCGGAGCCGATAATAGCTTGGCTGTGATGTTGCTAAACGAAGGAATTTAAATTGACTGCCCCCATAGTCCTCAGTTCTTCATCTTTAGGCGCAATAACGAGATTTAACTTATCACTGTTTTGTTGTAGTCGTGTTTCTTTTCTGGTTCTCACACACACACACACACAGTCCCTCACGCCAGTGAGCAGTTTCATGCTGAGCCGTTTCATTGTGGATGGCTGAAAACGGTTGTGCGGGCGGCACTCTGTCACTGCGTGTGGGGGTGTATGTGTTATGAGCATGTTTGGCCACCAGGGACGCACACGTTTTTTAGCGTACGGCTTATAAAATTGCTCCCACTGCTCTGGGAAGGATAAGCACAGCGCTTATCTCTGCTGGACGGATGGTCTGTGTCTGTATCTTTTTCTCTCTCTAGCTCTCGTTCTCCTACAGTTGCCAGTGCTAGCCCATGGCCCCTCCACAGCTCTCCAGAGCTCATAAAATATTCATGTTTTAATTAAGCAGTTTTACTGCCTCTATGCTTGATGATAAAAAATGCCCCAGGTTGGGTGTGCATTAAGGTGAGTATATGTGTTTTAAGAACGTATGTTAGCCGTGAGACTGTACTAGTCCATTGTAAACATACACAGGGGATGGGAGGGAGGGTAAATTTGTCAGACATCTGTCTTGCTTTAGGGGTTCATCACTATTTCATGCATACTTTCAATGATGGATTTTTGAGGGTGTTTGTTCCAAGAGGGTGTTACATTGTTGTTCAAGAGAATATCAGTTTTTCATTGTTTACTTTGCTTTTTCAGTTTTATCATCTCTATTTACAACTCATGTTTGTCATGATAATGCTGTCTTAATAGCTCTAAATCTGTAGAAACCCCCAGAGATGTGCTTTTTTGGCAATTTAAAAAAAATACTGTATTACAATAATGAGAATCAGCATTGAGAATAATGTAGATATAAAAAAGTGAAATGTCCAAGCAGTTTCTTGCAATAGAAATTTAGAGAAAATGTTTAATTATCAAAGAAAACAACAATGACACAACGCAAAAAAAGGGAAAATTTCTGTCCTCATCACACAAAATGAATGAATCACACAACTGCACTGAATAGGGATGAAGGCTTTCAAACTTTAAAAATTATGTATCATAAAAGTAGTTTATATGACTCACGTGCTATATGTCAACCATTAGGCAGCCTGGAATCTTTGGTGCTTATGAGATAAGATTTCCGATTTTTGAATGCATCGTTCTTTTGAGTCGAAACTTTTCAATGATTTACTTGATCCAGTTCACAACTGGTCTTAATAATGATTCTGTAGGCCAGGATTTGCGCCTGCTCTCTCTCTAATGATTCGTGTTTTGAGTTCCATCCAACACAGACTTCAGAAATTCTACATTTCTTTTCGACGAAAGAACGAAAGCTGTACGGGTCTGGAATAATGTGAGGATTAGTTCGTTTTCTTTATACAAAATGTAGTATTTATTAAACGTATTTCCTTTGATATTGCAACTTGGACATGTCTAGGTGAGTTGACGCGCATGAGAATCATGCAGATCGACCATTCCCCGCTGGAGCCAAATGATTCAGCCTAATATTGTTTGTCTGGAACTGCCTAGAATTTGAGTGGGACTTGTGTGGTAAAGATTGGTTATTGTAACTCAGCTGCTGTAAGCGTTAAATGACTGATTATTAATGTGTTTATGGGCTGATTTTGTTCTCTTTCTCTGAACACTTTTTGTCCGGAAGTGCCCGCGCTACAATTGTACAAATGATTGGCCCCTCCTTCGATGTCCGAACTTCGAAAATGATTGGTTGTACGCTTCAAAGCGAAGCAATGCGTAGCGCGGATTAGATAACAACGAGCGTGTTTGTTCACTTACTCTGATCGCTCTGCGTTTGTGGAATTGAACAGCACTGACTGAACTTGTTGGAAGCAGCAAGCGATGTGCTGCTTATTTAAATTTCCCTCAGAATTCTTTATTACAAAGCTCCTTTGGAAGTCAGACACCCCAATCGATTTTAAACATTATAAGAACCATACACAACATGAGTTTTGCTGTTCCACAACCAGACTTTTTGTGTGCAAGACTGACATTTTTCTCCAATATTGCTGCCTTTTCAGCGTCTCGCGCATCAACGCCTAGTTTTTACATTTACATACAGTCATTTTATGCCTATATTTACATTTATTCATTTAGCACTTTATTCAAAGCAACTTACCAATGAGAAATACAACAGCGAAACAAGTGAGAAATGCAACAAATGATTTGCTAATGATATGCTAATTAAGATGATTTTAAGTAACGTTGAAATTGTGCCATAATATCATATTGTTTGAAGCTTGTCTTTCTTAAATTGCTTGAAATAAAAAAAAGTATAAGGTTCATGAAAAAAGAACAGGTAGACATAGATAAGGCACAGTTAATAATGTTGACTCAACCACTGATATTATTTTATTTAAAGGTATAGTCCACCCAAAAATGAAAATTCTGTCAGCATTTACACACCCTCATGGCATTCCAAACCTGTATGACTTACGTTATTTTGTAAAACACAAAAGAAGATATTTTGAAGAATGTTGGTAACCAAACATTTTCAGTTTTCATTGACTTCCATGGTACATTCAAAAAATATAATGGAAGTCAATAGGAACCGAAAATGTTTTGGTTAACCATGTTCAGTCTTTTTTTAGAATTTTCGTTTTTGGCTGGACTATCTATAATGAACAAATCTGAACTGTGATATCAAAATACACACAGATTTGTGTATGGCCCTGGTTGAGCTTTAAAAAGTCCTAGGGAGCTGCTTATTAGTGAACACATGCTCCTGCAGATAGACCTGTTGTGTTTGTGCGTGGGTGTATGTGTGTGTGTCTGAAATGGAGAGCGAAAGACAACAGTGCTGTAAAGAGCTCCCCGACCTATCTGTATGATTACCCCCTCTCACATCTCTAGAGTCACATCTAACCCACAGTCCATACAAAATAGAATCTATAAAAGATAGAAAATCTCTTCTAACATGCTGAGATTGACCCAGTGAAAGCGAGCAGGAGATATTGAGAGAGGAGCGATGAATGGTTTGATTAGGGGGATTAGGGGTTATTTGTCTGATAAAGCCTCATACTTTTGAGAGGCACTACAGATGGGCATGTAGAAATGGCTAATGCACCTAAGGCTTTGCAACATACATGTGCCACCAAAGTGGTTTCCATAGGAACATTGGATCAGAGTGAGACACTCAGTATGAACACTGTCAATTCCCAATCTGAAGGCTGTTTTAATCAAGTTTACTAACCATATGGGGGCTAATGCATATTTTCTTCTTCGCTCTTACTCTCTCTCTCGTTCCTCCTCAACCTGATATTAAAGTGTAACCGCTGTTGCAGTAAAAAAAAGGCTAGTTTAGATTTTAGACTAGTTCAGCACCTGATATTCAACATGTGAAGCATCCAAAAAGTAGGTGTTTGTTTTAATTTATATTATTTTATTTATGTACATTAATTGGTATAAAATAACTTTTATGGGCTACTTTATAATAATTATAATAATAAAGCACATTCTATTTGCATATATAAATGCAAAGATAACTAAAAGATGATTTCAGTTTTTAAGGCCATAGACCAGAAATGAGCTAGATTTATTGTAATGGTCAAAAGTTCAATATATAAAAAATTAAATTCATAGCAAGCCATTTATGATATTTATAAAATAATTTTAATTTAGTCTGAAGCTGTGCCTCATGTCAAAAATAGAAAAGCGGCATTCATCAACCAAAGGCACATTGCAGTGGGCAATTGTAAAGTAGACAGCTCTGATTTAGTTTTGTCATTCAGTGTAGTGGTATTCATATTCATTTTGTCAAAAGCCTTTTATGATTTTAGATTGCCACCTTAAATGCCATATACCATAATGACATATATTTTGTTTTAGTTGAGATTAAATAATAGACTTTGCATTCCACATACCATAACATCTGGCTATGAATAGTATCATCGTTAAAAGTCTGCCTGCATTTTTAATAGTGGACAGCTGCCAGTTTGGAGAATTCAATTAAACTAACTTGCTGCAATAATAAGGCTTGTTTACTAGATGTACCCACTGAAATTCACAAAGTAAATCATTCATAAGTAGCATTTTTAAGTAAAACAATTTATCACAGTTGACTGCTGGAATGATTATGCTATTGTTCATTATTTGTCTTTTAATCAACCTCAATATATAGTAAATATATGTAATCTCAGTATCAAAATTGCAATTTCATATGCAGCTTATTTAGTATTAGGCAGGGTGCTTTCTTACTTCTTAGCATTTAAAATTAGATGAACTTATTTCTTTGTAAAGGTCTTGGAGTTTCGGAGAGTTTGATGCTGTTCCGGTTAGTTCGGCCCCAAGGTGATGATCCATTTTGGCGGTCACTGATCTGAGAGCTGAAAGTGCATGGAAGTGAGGGGAAGATGGCGTGTTCTTTTGTATATTTGTGTGTGTGTTCGCATGTGCACCCACGTCCTTTTGGTCTTATGAGCAGATGTTTCTCTGCTGAAGATTGATGTGCAAGAGGAAAATAAAAAAGCCTGTTATTTTTCCACTCATCTGTGGGCCTGTGAAAAGTGGGAGGCCCATCTGATCCTTTTAGTGAAGGTGTTTTTGATTCGAGCTAGATTTTTCCCCTTTTGTTCCTGCTGAGGAGAGGCATCCATCTTCGGAATTGAAACGTCGACTTCTCTGACCCGCACCTGCAACCAAAGAACATTCAACCAAACCCCTATTCATATCTCTGTCGTACTTTTGATCTGTTTATCTACTTGCTCATCGGTAAACAGTGCAGACTCTGAGCTCCCCACCTGACACAGGCTGTAATCTTGTAGCGTATGCACTCCGCTGATGAGAAGTCACTGGTTTTGTCATTGTGTGACCATTGAAAGACGGAGCAGAAGCAGTGACCATCACTAAACACGAATCGCAATCACCAGGGTTAACCTATGAGATAGAAAAAGACCCAGGCCCAGTGATCATTAATGAGCCAAAGAGAGAGAATGTGATTGATCATATCACCAGAGAAGAAACAACAGAACAAAATGTTTAATTGTGTTAGGAACTGACACAAAGCAAGTCTAAATCTGCTAACAACCTTAGATGATAGACAGTTGACAGCTGTTTTAAATATTATACATTTACACTATTCAAAAATAAAAGCATTCATAATTGTGTTTTAATTGAGATTAATAGACATATAATGACATCTGACTCTGAATTAGTACTGTCATCAACTTCCGCCTGCATTTTTGTCAGTGAACAGTTTAGAGAAATCAATTAGACTAACTTAGTTTGCTGCTGCACTCGAATATTACCTGGGAAGATATGCCTTATCGGTTGGAAAAAAATAGCCCAATCACTGCATACTTTTTTCTAGAAACCACATTGGATTTTGAATATTGTTGGATGACAAAAAAGCAGTGATGATTCTGAGTAAATTTTTTATCCATAAATGTAAGTGTATGGGGGAAAACAGAAAGATTTCTTGTAACTATTTCCATCACTGAATTTTATGAAGCATAAACAGACAATGTAAGATGAATGAAAAGCCTTTCTTTATTTTTACTTTTTCTTCCTAATTTTATTGGTGTTTGTTGCTTTATTGTAAATTTATTTGCACTTATAGCTAGTTTACTCGCTTTAACCACTACTATTCATTTGAAGTGAATCATTAATGAATTAAGTCAATTATGAATTATTCATTATCATTTTTTATTATTATCTCTGGTGACATGATCAGTTACACTCTCATTGGCTCATGGATAAAAAAAAATTAACCATTTAATAAATAGTAACAGGATACACTTATGTATCATTATAAAAACGTATGCAATGTATAATGTGAACAATATGTATAGGGTTAATATTATTAATTAAAATTAATTCTCGAAAACAGCTTATCCTCTCTTGTTGGGATGCTGGAGCTTATAATATTTCAATATAAATACAATTTATTTTACTAGTAAATAAAAAGTGTTGGTGTTTATGGTCATATCTGTATTAAATACCATCTCTAGATACAGTATCAGTATAGTCATTTGGCATCAGAAAACCCAACCAGACCACTTCCAAACCACCAACTGCTAATTAAATACACATCAAAAGGTTTAATTAAGAGGCAAATACTGTACATCACCTGCTGTCTGAATGTCTCAGATAAATCTGTCAAAATATGATAGAATAACATTATTCCACAGTTTCAAGTCAATTAAAATCTCAAAGGAAAATTGTGCAATTATTAGGAGCTGTTGGTCAATATAATCCCCCACATATTGACAGAAACCATGTTAAAATTCATGGGTAGGAAATGTGTGGTCATTTAATTGAGAGTTGGTTTGTGTGGGCCATTTTGAGCACTGCGGCGCAAGACGGGAAAGATTATGCGAAGCGGCAAGGGTGCAAACCGAAGTTGTGTTTCCTGCCCCTGGAGTGAGGTTAATCAATGAGATGTGTAAGCACAGCTGTTCAAGTATTTATTCTAAGCAGGATACTGACAGCAGAAATGCACACACACAGAAGAGTGGATTAGACCTGTGAGCTGCAGCCAGCAGAGGGACAGATAGAGACGGACAGAGAGAAAAAGGTGTGAGATGATGGATGGCTCATTTCTTTTTGATCAAACACTTTCAGAAATCCATTTCATTCCAACATTAATAAAAAAGAAAAAGAAAAAGAAACTTTTTTAAAGAGATCAGACAACATGAGATTTTTTTAATATATATATATATATATTTGTAATTTCTCTTATTTTGCTTGCACACTCTTTTGTTGCCGACATGGATGCCAATGACTAATAGCATCCTCTGGGTGTCAGCACTTCCCATGTTTCGCTTTCCATCACTGACCCACGGTCTGTGTTTTAATGCACGTAAGCAACCAGAAAACAATGCATGAAGTCGAATGTAGGGTGTAATTTAGATGTACCGACTGACCTTGGTTTCCTAGCAGATACGCAGTGGGCTGTGGCGGGTGAGATTATGGTGAGATCTTGTATTGATGAATTCAGATCACTGTCACTTGAGCCGTTATTAGACCTTCTGCTCACCATTGAGGGAAAGTGAAGGTCACTTTGAGGTTTTCGTAAGCCAAGATGATATTTGCTAATGGGCAAAATGATGTATATCCACACACTCATCCTTTGAAAAGCAGGTGCGTGCTGCAGCTGCAATCTGAAAAACAGGCGAAAAGACAGAATGATAGAGGAAGGGCTGATGAATAGAAAGAAACATCCGAGCAGAGGACGAATATGAGAGTTTAAAGATGATATAGCGTCTGCTACAAAGAGTCTGGATGTAAGAGAGCAACCACTGAACAAGAGAAGCACACTAAATTATTGAAAGCATAATAAAATGTCCTTGGGGACAGAGAAAGAAAACACTATATTATTCTGCCCCCCCCCCCACCCCCCCTTCTCCTTCAGCCCGTGATTATTGAGCCAAAAAAAGGTCATACTCTCCCATCGTTTTCACAGAGAGAGAAAATCTCATCTCCAAATGGAGTATTATTTTTTTCCTATCTGGACTTTTTTTATTCGTATTCGCTTTTCTAAAGATTGTTTGCCTTGCGAATATTCTCACCCTACTCATTTCACTGTTCTATACTCGCATTTGTTTTAAATAAGGTTGAAGTCATTCAGCGCAGAAGCTGAGAAGCTTATTTAAGACTGATTTTTACCACTTATGGTCCCCCGTGGAGCAGGGATTGGCTGTGCACTGCATGCTGTTTATGCCACGTGCGATTGGTTGATGAAGCCATCTGACTTGAAGCGTGATTGGTGGATGGGATTAATCAGGGCAGCGCACTGAGAGCTGTCCCGGTTCATTTTGAATGCGATTGTCACTTGCTGTGCAAGGAGGACATTTGATTGTATATTCAAGGCCGAGGCATTGAAGATTAGAATCCGTTATGTTTTATCAGGTGAATGTGTCTCACGCAACATGCGGCAAAGCCAATCTCAGCACCCCAAGTAAACAATTTGCCATTAATCGCTCATCCTGCTCAAACAAATAGATATTGATTCTGCTTTTCAGCACTCGCTTGCCAACAGATTTATACCAGTGCTGCAGAAAAGACATAAATTGTTTTATATCTGGCCTTTATGTGGCGTAATGTATTAACTAGGGCTTTGAATGAGGGATGCTTCGAATGTAACGGTCGGAAGGGTTCAGTTGATATTAGGGTCAATGGCGTAACACCCATGTTCTTTTTCTCTGGGTTTATTAAGGTATTCAGAAATACATTAAATATACAATTCATACATATTATTACACTTCTAATGAACATGCTTTCAATTTCTGAGTTAAAATTCTTTAAATTGTATGTGTGTGTCGACTACTTTTGTCTGCTATTTTTTTTAAAAATCTTAATATCAATCATACACTGTAAAAATGATTTGTCATAGTTGTAAATAAAGCAAACCTTTAGGGGAGTACAATTTACTTGAAAATGTCATGTTTAATTAAATTTGTCACTCGTCATTTCTTCATAAATATTTGTGAAATTTACTAGAATTTTCTGAGTGAAAATTGTAGTGAAAAGTAAATCCTACAACTTTTTTAGTGTATACATGCAATAAATATTATGTAAATAAATACTACAAATGCTATAATTCTTACCAAACCTTTGACCATTATATATATATATATATATATATATATATATATATATATATATAATGATGTTTAATTGATGTTGGTTTCATGCATTTTTGGAAATGCCAAACATTTTTCAAAAATATATGAACCAACACTTGGTGCTTCTTTTAACAAGATTTTTAGCATTTATTTTAAATAGATTTCTTTTTCTTTATTAACTGTTTTGTCGAGTTAGATTTCTTCTTTTATAATTCTTATTAGCTTCTTTTAACTAGATTTTAAGCATTTCATTTAAAATAATAGATTTCTTTTTTTCTATTTTGACTGGTTTGTTGAGATTTCTTCTTTTATTATCTCTGACATTTAGCTAATATTGGCTCCATTAACTGATCTTTACATTGTCTGCATGGACCATTCTCATGTAATGTATGCTAAAATCTTCTGATGGACATTTTAAATATAGGCTATATCTGATTCTTTCTCACTTTCATTTCAGTTCTCATTTTCCGGGTAGAGCAGCACTGAGTGTAGAATTACATACCCTCCCCCGTACAATTGATTTGTGAGTAATTAAAAATGTCTGCAGCTGGACATGGTCCAGCTTCATGTTCTATTCATGCAGATTAATACATATTTGTCGGGGCCTCCGGGATCAGACAGGCAGCAATGTCTGCTATTAAACATTCATGAGGGAGCAGAACACAGGGACTCATATCCTACTGGTATTTATGGGTCCATTTCTACTTCTTAGTGCCATCATAATGAATTACGAAATCAGAACATTATTGCTTAGCAGGGATGGAAATTTAATTTGTGTCACAAAAATTTTATTAATAAATGGGTTTTTCTTGAGAATTACGCTCACATGGACTGTGCTCGTGTCTGTGTGTGGGTTTAATACAGATGGCTGGAGTGGGTGGGGCAACTGGGCGGAGTGCAGCAGTGAATGTGGAGGCGGAGTCCAGACGCGCACACGCACCTGTCAGTCACCACCTGAGGAGGCGTACCTGTGCGAGGGTGTTCTAGAAGAAGGTCGTCCCTGCAACTCTCAGCCGTGCATCGGTAAGTTGCATTCTAGGCTCATGCACGTTGCACGTGACCGTTCGCACATCCACTTCTTCTCTAGCTTTCTCTTTCTATCACTATCTGACACCTCATTTTTTACATTCTTCACATTTCACTTTAAAAAAAGATGTTCTGCTTCCTGTGTGACACAATGATAGAGCAATAACGATAATGAAATGCTAGACTGATGATAGAATGAGCGTTTTTGTGTGCTTTTCATTGGACCCATAGGCTACAGGCAGTATTCCTCTAAAGGCAAGGGTTTAAGTCCAGTGAAATACAAAGGAATGCAAGAGGCCATGCTTGGTAAGGTCAAGTCAGTTTGAATGTGACTGTAGTGAGTAGATCTTCACTCAGTTTGGATGGAGGCCATGAGTTAATAACCCACTCCATGGTCAAGGCCATCGGCTGCAGATGTCATCACCTCGATTGTCTGTGTCTCCGTTCCGCATGGTCTGCTTATTTTTCATCCGCCATCCACTGCTCGCTCCATCTCGCCCTCTTTCTGCACACTTCCTGCCGTTGTTTTGGTGTTCAAAGCACACGTTTCGAGGTCACGCAAGCCTAGAAGTGTCCAAACTCTCACAGAGTCTCGCGTTCGCATGGAGAGTAGTATCAAACCAAACACAGGTTCACTTCTTCTCAGCTATGTAACCTTAAACTTCACACAAAATCCCAAGCATGGCTGATGCTGGTCTAGATGTTCAGGTCGCACAGCACTGCCCAATCAGAATTCGACTGTAGTTGCTAATCCCACCCCATCCTGCAGGCAGAGGCCGACTTGGCACTCGTAGCCAATCCCTGCGCTCGGTGGACAGCCGTAAACGAGAGGACTCTGATAAGACCCGCAGCGGACAGCAGTCTTCCCAAACAGGTAAGAAGACAGGTGGCATCAGCCTCCTCTGCAGCTTGGGGTCACACACACACATACACACATTTGCAACCGTTTCGCTCACTAGTCCACATACAGGGGAGTAGACTGGATGCGTATGTGGCTATGGCTTTGTTTTTTTTATGCTCCTATCAGTGTGATTTATGTTTTGTTTGTCTTTGTCATGTGTATTATGGCATGGTTCATGGAGGAACATCGAGATATCCATGAATCATGGACACCATTGCTTACAAGGAAGTTAAAAGCATTTTGGAAGGGTCGTAACCTCTTATTATGAAACAAACAAGAACAAGACACACCTTGCTTGGGGGTGGTGATGTATGATTTGCATGCTTCAGTATAAAAGACATATTGGACTAATATGATGTAATCCCTAGAATGTTGTATTTTCTTTGTGAGTACTGCATGAATTTGTCTTTCAATTTTACAGTTCCACCGATATGAGCCTGTCACCTCAAAATAAATACAATTTTCCTCTATTTCATTCCAATGTGTTACAAATCAGAAATCACAGTGAATCCATAAATGGAGGCTGTGGCTTCACATTTAAGTTGTACATCAAAAAGAAAAAATCTGTTTTTCTATGAATCAGAAAGTATATTCAAAAAATGTTGTGCATGATTTTACCAATTTTTGTTACTTTCAGAAGCAGCATTAATAGTATGTACACCATTTTATGCAAATTGCTAAACTAAATGGTACACAAACAAGTTGTGTACTGATGGTTTCAGAGATTAAATAAAACTCTCATGTATATGCATATTATTAAATATGTTTATGCAGGGTTTTAGGATGAAAACTAAAAGGTTTATAGCACCTAATGTTGTCAGAATGAGGTGAAATCTTTCCCTTCTTATCACTTTTCATTTTGACATTCAATATCATTTTATTGGACATTCTTGATTCTCCTTTTCGTTCCACTTGATGGTAATGATAGCATAACTCTTTCTATTGGACAGCAATGACAGCCCGAATTATCTGTCAAGACAACCAAGTGCTTCCTATTGGACATTTAATGTTCCCATTCCTTCAGGATTACACATGATTCCTTGGCTTTCCCAGTTGCTCAGATAGTAAAGTCTGATCTATTGGGTAGCCTTGTGAAATCCTCGTAGAGATGTCTGACTTACATATCCCAAAACTGAAGCATGAACTTCTATTACGGGTAAATGCTGAGGATATGGAGTCAGCGACGAAAAGATCTTCCCCTGTTAAATAAGGTGGCTAATCCTGCATGATAATTAGTTTTGGCCCTTTTCCTATCCTTTCCTATGCTCCCTACCCTACCCCATCCCATCCCCACCCCCACTTCCCCCCGTCCCTCTCAGTGGATCCTCTGTCGGGTGGGGAGTGGTCTGTGTGGAGCGTGTGTTCGACCACGTGCGGTGAGGGCTGGCAGAGCCGCACACGCTTATGCGTCTCGGTGCCGTACAGCACGCAGTGCAGCGGGCCGCTGCGTGAACAGAGACCCTGCAATAACACTGTTGTGTGTCCAGGTAAGCACAGCCCACCTCAGGCCTCTCCTCACCCCCACCATCTTCCTTATCCACATCCCGTCACCCGTCCACCATCCACTCAGGTCCATTAGCTTTGCCCACTCACCCTCCAGCCGCTGCCCACCTGAGGCTAACTCTTCCTGGGCTTCCATGTACGGCTGCTCCCCCCTCAACCCTGGATGCTGGAGAGCCGTGGTAAGATGTTAATGGGTTTAAGTGCAGCATTGTCAGCTAACTCCCTATATTTCCCACTGCATGTAGGATAGTCTTTCTCGATCTCTTTTCATTCTACCATTTCAGCGTCTCAGGGGGCCAGACAAAAGTGTTACCTAGATAAAAACATGTGTCTAGCCAAGCACAATGTTGTATTAAGTGCTAATATCTTTATGCAGAAAAAAAGAATGATTAGCTCTTTAACATTCAGAACTTGCAGCCAAATATTTTACATTTTGCACACTAAAAGTTCCATGGATATTTGTGTTTTATGCTACCCGTAATTCTGTGTTCACACTGACAGCTGTTTTTGCTGTATTGTTGGTAGCTAGTAGCAAAGCCTCTTGGAACGAAAGTCAGTTCACATGGCGGATATTCGCAATGCGCATCCTGGCATGCAAGATCTAATCGAATGCGGAAAATCTTGTAAATGTTGTTTCTTGCACTCAATTGACATTTAAATGCGTATATTTCTGGTTGGTCAATGCCAATGCACATGCGCAGTCGTTAGCACGAGTCTCAGGTTTTTGTGGGAAGTGGAGTGTCTAACAGTAGCTGCAGTGCAAAATGATTAACTCTTTTATTTCGATGGTGTCACTCCTATTACTAGAGCCGCCATATTGTGTGTTGCAGTTTTTCCAGTTTATAGCAATACGAGTGAACCGTCTTGGGTGTCATACAGTCTTCCCTAGTAGGCGTTCCTGTCGTAACATTATTTGTGGGCTATGTAAATGGCTGTAGCTTCTGAACATCTGATCACAAATATGATGTATTGCTGTTAAAAATAAGATGTTCTTCTGTTTGGATCGGGAATCAGTTTTCTTGCTGCTAAAAATGGAGTGGAAAATGTTCATAAAATTGCAGCAATACATCATATCATGAACAAGATGATCAATGATCAATGCATACTGCTCAATGTTCTCCAATGCCTTCACTCCTATTGGTAGACTTCCCATTACGTGGCATCTCATTAAACTTTTCTCAACTTTATCTCATCCCAAACAGTTGCTTATGCCATCGGGAAATCGGCAACTCCTGTTGAAAATAAATTAATTCAGATCGTTGTCAGTGTGAACCCCTCTTTAGTTTTACCCTAGAGCGTGTGTGTTTGTGTGTTGTCGAGGTGCGTTTTTCTCTCTATAAATCATACCCTAGCCGCTCTGATTACAGTGCACGGGTCGTGGGATGAGTGGACTCCATGGAGCTTGTGTTCTTCAACGTGTGGTCGTGGGTACAGGGACCGCACTCGCTCCTGCAAGCAGCCGCAGTTTGGAGGAAACCCCTGTGATGGTCCAGAGAAACAGACCAAATTCTGCAACATTGCTGTATGCCCAGGTGATCTTTGGGTCTTTAAATACAGACTGTCTCATACATATTTAATGACTTTCATCAAGCAGCACAATTAAAGCCTAACATGAGGCACTGTAGAGAAAGAGATTGAAAGGAACCATTGTGAAATTCATAGCAAATGATGGTGATTAAGTGAGGCTTTAAATCACTGCGGACTTGACTAGAGTTTGGCAACCCAAAGCTCCTCTCTCTTTCTCCTGCAATATATCTTTTAGTAATGTCCCCTTATCATGCTCCACTTTAAGTTCCTCTCTTTTGTTAACCTAATGTTGCTTTGTATCCTCTATCCTCACATTTAGAAAATTCTTCAGTTTCTTCTTATAACTTTATGTCTTTTGCTCTGTAGTGGATGGCGTGTGGAATGAGTGGTCCAGCTGGAGTTCCTGTTCTTCGTCCTGTTCAAATGGAACAATGCAGCGCACTCGGGAGTGTAACGGGCCCTCGTATGGGGGTCTGGAGTGTCAGGGCGAGTGGCGTCAGACAAGAGACTGCTTTCTCCGAGAGTGTCCTGTGGATGGCCAATGGCAGCTCTGGAGCTCTTGGGCTGGTTGTACCAAAACCTGTGGTGGAGGAAGCCAGCAAAGACAGAGAGTGTGTTACGGTCCCTTTTTTGGGGGGGAGCCATGCCCAGGGGACAGAGAGGAAGTTAGACGTTGCAATGAGAAGAGATGTCCAGGTGAGACAAACACATGTAGTCAAAACTCATGGTATAGGCTCACTTGTATAGGCTACATTTTTGACTACCATCTCTATCACGGCAGTGTTGCCCATGTTTATCCTTTTCATGTGTTTTTACGTTTTGACACTTGAAACTTTGGAGAGATTTTAAACCACTATAGCACAGTAATATGTGAAAGAGGTCTCAATTCAGTACTTGCACACTGTTCTGACAGATGGTTTTATTTCTGAGAGACAGTTTAATTAAAACCGTCTGTCAGAAGAGTGCACATGTATTTAATTGAGACGTCTTTCGCAACTTATTGTGCTGCCTGTCACACAGCATGAGTACGGAGTTATTTTTGCAGTTTATTTCACTCAAACATTCGAATATACACAAAGTTATGTCAAAATGTCTGTCTTAAGTTAGAACATTAGACCCTTGTATTAGGTCTTAAAGTGACAGCAGCCTAATATAACTGCTTCATGACTTCAGTAGGCTTGAGAACCTTTTACTTGTATTAGGGTTGGGCCGAAAGGCAATGCCATTGTCGCGATGTTGAGCCAGCATCAAGATTCCTTGCCCCACCCCTCTCCCGCAATCCGCTGCATCCCATTTCCATGTTCGGAAAGGAAATGACATGTACTACGGAACCCCTAAAGGGAATAAATACGAGATGGCAGGGAAAAAATATTTCAGTACTTTCTCTCGAAATTATATTGTTGTGTAATTATACTGTATATACATTGCGGGCATCAGGGAGCCGCTATTAATATGTAGGGTATTGAAACCGCTTTCGAATGCATGGTCTCTTTTTTACTTTCACTTTCGAGATTCACGATCACATGGACACTATACTACGGAGAGGCAGTACTTACCACAAATTTTACAAGATTAGATGTTTGTCAGTGGTGCTCAGGAGACATCGTCCGATGCCAGTTTGGTAGACATCGCCCAACCCTAACTTGTATTAGTTAGGCTAGTATTGGTTTTTGCTATGGCATTGACATAATTAAAAAAATAATAATAATAATGGCATCTAAGATGATGGCATTGTAACAACCTTATTTGCAGCAAAAAAAAAAAGATTATATATTATGATATATACCATTATCGTAAAATACAGTTACTCTTTTAGTCATATCACCTACCCCTATTTATAGACTTAACAAGAATCATGTCGAAATTCTGTACCTTACTTGTTTCTTTGTTCACATTTTGTGGCATTGGTCAGTTTTTTGCATTTTTTGACTTCTTCGGTTTTATGCAGAGCCGCATGAGATCTGTGATGAGGAGAATTTCTCTAACGTAGTTTGGAAGAAAACTCCTGCAGGGGACACTGCAGCTGTCCGCTGCCCTCCGAATGCTGTAGGTAAGACATGACTCATGCAAACAGGAACACGCCGCAATAACTTCCTAAACAGTCATCGCCCTCTAAGCTATACTGAGACATTTTCAGGACCATGGACAGTTCCACAAGCTTGGTTTAAAGAAGAAAACCAACAAGACAACATGCAGTATACAGTTTTTAACCAATCCTTGTTCAAAATCTGGTAATGGTGACCCATTTCTTTGACACAGGGCTAATTCTTCGGCGATGTTCGTTGGATGATGAAGGCATTGCATACTGGGAGAACCCAACGTACATTAAATGCGTCTCAAATGATTACCGAAGTATCCAAACACTGGTAGGTGATGTCCAAACTAAGCTCTAGCTAGGTTAAAACCAAGATGGTGTCTGCAAAGCTAAGGTTGTTTTGTTTTGTTTTTTTTACCTACTCCAGACCAGAGATCATCTGTCCAAGGCTCAACGAGGGCTTGTGGGAGATGGGGTCTCTGAAGTCATGACCAAGCTGAGGGTGACGTCAAGTGATGGAACAAGCTACAGCGGAGACCTTCTAGCTATCATAGACGTACTGAAAAACATGACAGAGATATTTAGGAGGTCCTACTACAGCCCCAGTAATGCAGACATGAGGGTTAGTGAAGCATTATTTGCTTAGATCTAAATAATAAAAAAAAAAAAACGTCTTGACCCAGAATGTTTCTCTGACATTGTGGTTTTGTTCACAGAATTTTGTGCAATCAGTGAGTAACTTACTGATGGAGGAAAACAGGGAGAAGTGGGAGGAAGCACAGCTGGTGAGTCAGCCTTCACTCTCTCTCTCCATGTCTGTGTGTTTATTCATTCACTCATTCATTCTTCCACTCACTCATTCATCATTCTCTCATTCTCTCTTTTAATGCTGGCATCATCTAACTCTATTTCATTTAGTAATTATACAAGTTTCAGCTGGTTTTAAAGGTGATTAATTGGCTAATTCTCTTCTCTTCGCTGCACATCTTTCTTTCAGCTGTTTGTCTCCTGCTGTTTAGTTAGATCATTAGTTAGTTTACAATTTATGCCTTAACGCAAGCTTCAGTTTACATTCTGAAGCAAGGATATCATTAAGCTTGAGCAGCAGCAGCAGTTATTTTTAGAAAAATCTAATATTTATTACAATAACATTTAAAATCCACTTACAGAATCACATAACCTATTGAAAGAAGAACTAACAAAATTTTTAACATGAAGCTATGTTTTTCCTTCTGGCAGCTTGGGCCCAATGTTAAGGAGCTTTTTCGTCTAGTGGAGGACTTTGTGGACGTCATCAGTCTCCGCATGAAGGACTTCCAGGATACTTATGAGGTCACCGACAATCTGGGTCAGTTTCCACTGACATTTAGCAAGGTTCACACCTCTGCAATAATGTCAGAGGGTGATGGTCATGCACGTAAGTGGTTGAACGTTTGGACAGGCAGTCTAG
Organism: Tor tambroides; assembly: GCA_021397915.2. Classification (NCBI taxonomy): domain Eukaryota; kingdom Metazoa; phylum Chordata; class Actinopteri; order Cypriniformes; family Cyprinidae; genus Tor; species Tor tambroides. The sequence goes on from JAFVLL020041088.1 coordinate 80,052, forward strand.
AAGTTGAAGCTATCCAAAAAAAGAACTGGAGAATATGAAGCAAATTGTACTGAAATGTAATTAACCATCTGATGAATGATGTCCAATACTGTGGAAAGGTCTTTTAAAAGGCATTTTTAATCATTCAAGGTGCGGTGATGTATATAAATATTCATGGGTGATTACCTATGACCCTTTCTCATAGTTTTAAATGGCTGTCATCTTTTTGTGCTTGTGCTTTTAATTACAAATTCACCTATATATATATATATATATATATATATATATATATATATATATATACATATATATAGACAAATATAGATTTTTTGATTCAAATCACTTTAGGCTTTTTGGATGGTGCTGAAACAGATGACCAGTTGAAATCACCACCAATACTATTACTCACACACACTTTCACACACCTTGAACATTTTCATACTCATCAGAAAGCAGTAATACACAATATCCCTCTGGAAATCATGAGCAGTCCCTGAGCTGTCCCTGTCTCTGATATGCTGCTCACACTGATTTCCAAATATGTATAGCTCTAGGCATTTCTATAGCTTTGGAATCACACACTAAACCACGCACATCTCTCCTGCACGCAGAAAGGACTATGGTTTACTCAGCACCCCGGGTCACAAAAACAGCGGGAAGATGAACCTTCATGGTCATAAGTTGTGGGCAGCAGCTGGCAGAGTTTAAAAGGGGGTATGAGAGGTTCTGTTTACCTCTGAATCACTGAGCTGCCCATGAGCTCAGATTCTCCCTTAGTGACAACACCTGTCCTACAGCAATGACCTATCAGACCCACACAAAGCTTTGAGACGCAGATGCATATGTAACACCACACATTCATCAATAGATGGAACATAATGCACAAGAACTTGAACATAAGAACATGAGTAGTACTGTACAGAGTTAGTAACAATTAGCACACACATACATTGATCAAATCTGGCCTGCCAGTTCCCTTCTTTTGCACCAAGTAATTTAATGTCTCAGCTCCAACCTAGATTTCGATGCAAAAATGTGACCCTGGACCATAAAATCAGTCATAAGGGTCAATTATTTGACATTGAGATTTATACATGACCTGAAAGCTGAATAAATAAGCTTTCCATTGATGTATGGTTTGTTAGGATAGGACAATATTTGGCCGAGATAATGTACAGCTATTTGAAAATCTGGATTCTGAGGATGCAAAAAATCAAAACATTGAGAAAGAAAGTTCTTAGCAATGCATATCACTAATCAAAAATTAAGTTTTGATATTATGGTAGGAAGACATATTTAGATATATTTAGATATATTTATGGTAGGAAATTTACAAAATATCTTCATGGAACATGATCTTTACTTACAGTGCCCTCCACTAATATTGGCACCTTTGGTAAATATGAGCAAATGCGGCTTTGAAAATAAATCTGCATTGTTTATCCATTTGATCTTTCACTCAAAAAATTCACAAAATTCTAACCTATCTTTGTGGATATTGTGTGAACATCTTCAGTATTTTTTTAATGAATATAAAGTTTCAAATATTTTTTTTTATTTGAAATATATTTCCCCTGTACTGTCTGCCAAAAATGTGAAACTACTCAGTTACTGTATTTAGTTAGTAGAAGAAAAACACGATGTCTAACAAGTCATTATATTAGCCCTGTATCTTGTAAACACTAGTTCTGAGGCTGAGATTAATTAGTTGGTTACTTGGTTAGTTTGAAAGTCTTAAAAACTGTATAAATCATAAGTAAAACCATCAGTATGTAAATAGTTCCATTACATTGATTTGAAAAGTACAAATGGCTTTATGAAAGATTTGCACAGATTTATTTTTCGAGTTTCATAAATAAAAATGGCTCTTTTGCAAGTTATGGGAATTCATTCAGTGATTAAAATGCTGTCGTTGTAAAGTGGTACAGAGAATATGGCTGGCAGCAGAAAGCTGAGATCATAAGAAAATGAAAGCGTTTGAGCTGAGAGAGTTTGTATGGGGGAGTCGTCTGACAGCATGACACTTTCTCTAGTTGAGATGTGATCGCTGTGCAGTGAGTCAGGATATTGGTGTTGCCATGGATCTTACAGTTCCCTCTGGATTCTCTCTCCAGTGTTGAGTATTCACAAGCGGCCTGTCGCAGGAAATGCAGATATCACTTTCCCCATGAAGGGGTGGAGGGGGATGGTGGACTGGGCTCGCAACTCAGAGGACAAAGTCAGGGTGGCTAAAAACATCCTGGTCACTGGAAAACCAGGTAAGACAGATGCAGTCTCACACAACTGCACACATATATGCTTGTAAGCACTAGTGGCTTAGTGCTATTTACACATGCTAAAGACACATTGAGCCTTGGTGCTCATATGGGAAGCACAGGTTTGAATCTGGCCTGCATTGTGCGCTCATCTAGGACACTATGAAATCTGTTTAAATTTTTTCCAGAATTCATAAAATGTAACAATTTAATCAGTAATTTCCTTTTTTATGCCTGGATGCTACTCATCCCCTTTTTTCTCTCTGAATAATTTAATGTTTCTTCTCTGCTGTTTACTCTAGTAAAACAGTAGAAAATTGTATTTGTAACAAATCTCTGTTTGTTTGACGGATTTTATCTCCTTCGCTGGAGAGCAGATTGCTGTAGGCTGTTTAATCCTAGCCATGTCCGGCGTTACAGGCCATTTAAGATGCTTCTTCCCCCGCGACTATGCTAATAGAAGAGTTGCTACTTAATCAGGCGTCGGCAGGAGCCAATCAGGCACAATTAGGTTTAATTCCCTTTCCCATTGGGAGATCTGTTGCCATGCCACCAGTGCTGGATTGACAGGTCATCAAGCTTTGGACATGCTGAGATGAGCTGATATATTTAAGATGCTTTAGAATGAGGCAAGTGAGAGAGGAATTTGATAGACTGAATCCAATGAAACACATTGTAAGAGAACAAAACTCTTTCATTCTTACAAAGGATCTGCTTTTGAAAAGAATACTTTATGATTCTTTTGCCAATATGATTCGTTCACAAACAAAACTATTAAAGTTGGCATGAAATTAAAACTCTATTAAAACCTGATTTATTTTCTAAATGCATGTTACAGATCTTACTGTTACATGTAACAATTCATCTGTGAACATGTTCTCAATAACTTAATATAAATGCATAACTGTTATAGTGTCAGGTTGTTGTTTTAATTCATGGTTAAAATAAAAAGTAAAAATGTCAAATTAATATATATATATATATATATATATATATATACATACATTTAGGTAAATTAAGTACATTTCTACATTTGTAAAAAAGAATTCTTGAGAAAACTTAAAATTTCAGTGTAACTCGATATACTCAAAATCTAGGTTCTTTAATTGTTATCTTAACTGTTTTAGACTAGTCAGAACAGCATTTTGGTGAATTATGTTGGTCTAACATGGGTTTTTATGTAGTTTCAAGTAATTCACATTTCTTTGTGACTCAAAGGTCCCGGAAACTGGAAAATATTTAGTGTGGACTTGAAAATCTTAATTTTTAAAGTTACAAACTTTTTTTTTTTACAATGTACATTCCTCTAGTACCTTGTGTTGTCCATAAATGCCCTCTCGGGTCTCATCTGTTTGCATTATCATGGCTTTGGCATATTAGTAGGAGGGGAGGAGGGGTGGGCAAGCAGAAACCCGATTACCCCAAGGGAGCTCGAAACTGTCATGCCCCCAGCCCCCTGTCCCCCTCCATCAGTCTGTGTTCTTGCCCATGGGAACTCAGCTGCAGCCCTGGAGCTGTGGCCTCTGCTCGCCGCCTGGCACCCCCCTACAGACTCTCACTCTTTCTCTCCCTTACAGCACATGCCAGTCTGCCACATGTTTTGGCATGATTTAGAGCAGTCTAGCTTGAAGACCAGATGGACTTTATGTGTGTGTGTGTGTGTGTGTGTGTGTGTGTGTGTGTGTGTGTGTGTGTGTGTGTGTGTGTCTGTGCATTGTTTCAGGTGGTTCTGCTGACAGTGATGCAGTGTGAGTGTGACAGAGGCTGGACCGCTGCCCTTTCCCCTCGCTTACGCTTTTTCAACTGTGTTGCTCTCTTCATTAGCACAAGAAATATCACCTTGTCATTTCAAACCAACAGGCCAATTATGTGTATCTGTATATACTTGTGTGAGGGATATCTGCAAGTTTAGTTACATCACAACCATGATTTGCTATATATATATATATATATATATATACACATTACTGTTCAAAAAGGTTGGGTTAGTAAGATTTTTTTAAATGTTTTTGAAAGAAGTCTCTTGTATACTCTACAGAGCTGCATTTGTTTGATTAAAAATACAGTAAAACAGCAATTTTGATAAATATTATTACAATTTGCTGTTTTCTATTTGAATATATTTTAAAATGTAATTTATTCCTGTGATGGCAAAGCTGAATTTTCGGCAGCCATTACTCTAACATTCATTGTCACATGATCCTTCAGAAATCATTCTAATATGCCGATTTGCTGCTCAAATAATATTTTCTTATTTTTATCGGTTGAAAACAGTTGTACTGCTTAGTATTTTTGTGGAAACCATGAAAAACAAATTTCTTTACTGTAACTTTTAATCAATTTAATGCATTCTTGTTGAATAAAGGAATTATTTTAATATTTTTGTGTAAACCATGATGCATTTTTTTTCGCCAGGATTCTTTAATGAATAGAAAGTACAAAAGAACAGCTTTTATTTAAAATATCTATATTTTTGTTTGTCTGGACTGTCACTATTGATATATTTAATGCATTCTTGCTGAATAAAAACATTAATTTCTTTAAAACTCTTTTTCACTCTGACCTCAAACTTTTGAACACTAGTGTCTGTGTGTGTGTGTGTGTGTGTGTGTGTGTGTGTGTGTGTGTGTACACCTGGGATTCCCTACAATATGTGTACCAAATGTCCCTTAGTAATACCAATAAATTTTGATCTTGTGAGGACATTTTTTGGTCCCCATGAGGAAACAAGCTTATAAATCATATAAAATGAAGTTTTCTGCTAAAATAGCAGAAAGTATTGTGTGAGGGGTAGGTTTAGGGGGTTTGGTAAGGGGAAAGAAAGTAAAGTTTGTACAGTATAAAAACTAATACTCCTATGAAATGTCCCCATAAAACATGGAAACCTGTGTGTGTTCATTAAAAAGGGACAACTCTTGGAACACGCTGTGTATTTGTGTGTGTAATGAAGGTCTGTGCAAGCATATGTTAAGTGATTAGTCATGTTGCCCAACTCATAGGTGAGAAGCTGCAGGGTAAAATAGCGAGAAACAGGAAGAGAGAGAGCAACCTGCAATCTCACCTCCAGTTACATTACAGGGCTCTAAATAAAGGGTTTGATTACACACCAATCAAGTCTGTATCTCAATGACCTCTTATAGCATTTCTTTTCCTCATCGCTTTGCTTTATGCCTTTTTATTTAACAGGAACTGAGGTGATACTGTATATCTGTTATATGTGTGTGTGTTTTTGTGTTATAGATGAAGATGACGGTTCAGCGTTTGTGACTGGTATTGTACTGTACAGAAACTTGGGCAGTATTCTCTCTCTACAGAGGTGAGACTTTGCTTTCATTTTATGTTGAGACTTTGTGCATTTCAATTGGATTCTCTGTCTGTTGCTGTTCTCTTGGTTTTAAAGAAAGACCAAGCTGCTACACTTTTTCAAGTTTTAGCATTATTTGAGCTAAAGTAGAGATAGTTTTCATACCATTGTTGTCAGATTTTGTATTTTATTTATCTTGGCAAACATTTTCAGAGCTATATGTGTATGCCTAACCAAACAGTTAACACTGACCGATGAATAGGAAAAAATTTTTTTTTTTTCAAAATGTCTTTTATGCCCATAGAAGAAAGAAAGTCATAAAGGTTTGGAATGACATGACAGTGAGTTAAAGGTGCCATAGAATGGAAAACTAAAAAGCGATTGTGCACGAAAGCAGTTTCAATGCCCCACATATTAATAGCGGCTCCCTGATGCCCACATTTTATTTACAGTATAATTACCCAACAATATAACTGCGCGAGAAAGCATAGAAATATGTATTTCCCCTGTGTTTCCTTCCTGCTGTGTGAGCTACTGAAATGAGCCGCACTGGGAAACAGCCAATCAGAGCAGAGCTCAACATTATTATTCATGACCCTTCCAAATAAGGTAATAACAGACCATTTCATTAGGGACAAATCCTAGGGTTTTAAATGGACATGTAAAACCGTTTCTGGAGATTTTTTGCCCTCACATAAGCCACATACCTTCTATGTATATATCAGAGAACAATAAAATATTGTATCAATGCATTCTATGGCACCTTTAATGAAATTTTCATTTTTGGGTGAACTGTTCCTTTAAAGGGACTTTTAAAAGGACACTCTGCAATATCAAAAAGAACTACATAAAAACAAAGACATTAAAACTACATTTTATAGCCTTTCTGAATAGTTGAAAGATGTCTAAATGTATTGAAATGTCTTTAGGGTTCAACAGAAAGGTTGGTACTTTTTGTTCTGTCTGTTTTCTGTCTTTCTCATTTTTCTCTTTTTCTCATTTCCTGGAATGTGGTGATTTTGAAACAGATATCTGGTGACACAAAAAGTGTCAAAAAAGAATATATTCTATGAGCAAATGACATGCACATTTGCCACAGCACAAAGAGAAGTGTCTCATACTATATATTTGTCACATGGGAACATGGCAGCTTCTTTGAAGGTCATGATCTCCTCTCTTCTTCCCCCTTCTGTTTTTTTTTTTTGCAGTCCTCCTCATGTTTTCTCTCATCTCTCTCTCTGTTTTTTCACAGAAATAGCACAGTGCTGAACTCCAAGGTGATCTCTGTGACAATCAAACCCACTCCCAGCTCCCTCTCAGCTCCACTAGAGATTGAGTTCTCACACCTTTACAATGTAAGTCAGTCTGCCCTTTAAACCCATATGTTGCATCAAACGCGATATCTTGTTCCAATATTATTCAAACTATGTCACTCTGACACATTAAAATGAATTCATTTTTAATTTTATTTTTGTATAAGAATTCTTCAAGCATGGGAATTTTTCTCTCACATACTGTAGGATGATATTTAATAGTAATTTAATTTTAATTAAAGCAAAATTGATTACTTTTACTTTATTTTAATTTTATTTTAATTACTTTCTAGTTTTAAGAGTGTTTATCCATTTTCAAGAATTTCACTATTTTGGGAAAAAAAAGATTTTAATAATTTTCATTTTTGTTTATCATTTTTTAATTTATTTTTAAATTTATTAGTATTCCATTAATTATTTTAAATTAAGGCTGTGATTATATGTACATCGATTTTATTTTTAATTTTAATTGTCAGTGTCCTCAATATTGCTGCTATTCCTGTCTTGCTTACCTTTTTTCCAATTTGTATAAACTTAATTGACTGTTAGAAAATCCAAGATTTCAACATTTTTGCAAAAGAAATTAACATCACTTGTCATTACTATCACATACAGCATCAAAACCCACTTGGAAAAAGTCCACTTAAAAGCCGATGGGTATGATGATAACTTTATTCCAGGATATGAAAAAAACTGCTTTCAAAAAAAAAAAAAAAAAAATGTTTTGAAGAAGTTTAATATTTTAAGATTTCAGGTAGTCAAAAGTGCCCCTATAATTGAAGAATCACCAATACATATTTGCAAGGCAAAATCACAAGGTGACATCCTTCTCTGCCTCTCGCCCTCTTACTCTCTCCACAGGGTACCACAAACCAAACCTGCATTTCCTGGGATGAGAATGACAGGTGAGAAGCCATTTATTGATTTAAATCTTTTTTTGCTGTCTGCTGAGTTTTGCGGGAAATCTTCAGTCACACAGTGGCGTGTATTTTCCAAGGCTTAAGGAGGGGTGTGTTTATAAAGTGTTAGAGACAACATGCTGTAGTATGTTAAAACATTGATGCAACGTCGGTGACAGGAGATGTTGAATCCTGCAGATAGCTGCCTTGATCTTCACTTGACCCAGCACTGACTCCACTTTGACGCCAGATGATTTTTGCATGCCACATTCCTTCTGTACTGTATACACATCAGCAGCAATTATGGAAAACACACTTCCAATTAAAGCAGAGAAGAGACACACACAAGAGAAAACAGTTTAAAAAAGAGCAGAGAGAGGGAAAGAGACAAGAAGGTTCTGGCTGCAGACATGCACTCTCTGTAGAAGAACGGAAATATGTTGCAAGGATAATGTTGTATAAGTGTTTTAGCATGTTAGCATGTTAACATGAGGTACTTTGGTGGCTGTAGACATTTTATTTTTATATTTATGTTGGTTTATATATTCAAGATACACAACTAGTATTGGTAAAAGCCAAATATTTTAACAAATATTTAAACAAAATGTATTCTAAATACATCATTATTTTTAGTATGTATTTAGTATGTATTCTGTGAGTGTGAAATAGCAGTTACACAGATGTAGAATTAATCAAATGTTTCCTTTATATGTTTCAAATTTATCATAAAAAAAACAGTCCTCCTATGAGCTGCATTCAGATCTCAGGACGCTTTAAATTTAAACCTTCATACTTTATGAGTAAAGGATTGGCACCTGACATTCAAATGGAAATCCATCCTGTCATCTCAATAATCATCTCAGTCATCTAAATGATTGAATGCTTAGCACAGACATGATTGGTACATCTTTCTCAGTGCCGAGAAACATAACAGGTAAATCCTGACAGCGTCACTCTAAGTGCTTCAGCTACAGAATTTACATCTGAATTATTATTGTCACATTCAAAATACACACCGAAGAGCTGAAATAGGAGAATCATTATATTACCATGAGAATAAGTTCGGTTTCATTAGCAAACATGAACAGAAACTTATTTCTTTTTTTTTCCTCTGCAGAGAGAGCAAGCAAATTGAAACTGTCTCTGAAGCCAGATTCTATTGAAAGAGACAGACAGATGAGCACCAGAATTATGTTGTACTTTAACAAAGAACCGTGGGCCTCCTGGTCATGCTTGTACTTTCACCCCCTACACATCCATCTGTTTGCGCTCTCTTTTGTCTTTTAAAACTGCAAAAGACTAGTTTGTGCCCATGGCATTTAATGCAGTGTGGGTGGAACATTTGCATGTAGATGGATACATATAGATATGTTAAAGATATAAAGTTTTCTGCCATTACCTCAAGGGAGAACAGACTGAGAACAATAGAATTTAAAAATCCCGTTAAAAAAATATGGAAAAAAAGTCCAAAACTCACTGGTTTTGTTATTGGTTATTAGGGCATTGCTGTGCCAGTGCTAAAATGCTTCATGTGGTTTTTAGTGCATTGTTGGAGTGTCCTGTGTGTGAGTCACTACTCACATTTCTTAAGATAAATTAATATTTTTATTTAGGATGCATTAAATTGATCAAAAGTGACAGTAAAGACTTAAATAAATAATGTTATTCTTTTGAACTTTATATTTATCAAAGAATCCTGGAGGTGGGAAAAAAATGATAACAAAAACAGTAAGCAGCACAACCATTTTCAACATAATTAGAAGAAAAATTTGATTTATTGAACACCAAATCAGAATATTACAATGATTTCTGAAGGACCAAGTGACAATGAAGCCTAGAGTAATGGCTGTAAAAAAAAAAAAAAAATCAGCTTCGCATCACAGGAATAAATTACATTTTATACTTTAGTTAAATAAAAACTGTTATTTTAAATTGTAATAATATTTGACAATTTTATTGTTTTACTGTATTTTTGATCAAATAAATGCAGCCTCAAAAACATTAAAAATGTGTATATTATTTTAGTCCTTATAAGTAGTATATAGAGTAAATAAGACTATGAACAATCTTTTTGGACAAAAAAAAAATATTATACATACGAATTCTTAGAAAAGTAATAGAACACCAAGCACCATTTATAACACAAGAATAAAACACAATAATGCAGAGAAATGAGAAGAAAAGAAAAGACAAGACAAGGAGAATGGTGACAGAGAGGAAAGAGTGAGATAAAGGGAGCGAAAGAGAGAGGCTGAGAGACAGGAAGAGGACAGTGAAATGTAATCTGCCCGCATTGAGCGAAGGGGAGCCGGGGCTGGTGTGTGTTCGGTGCGAAATTAAAATCCATCTTGGACAGCTGCTATGATTAATGAGTTCATATTTGGAAGAGAAATTGGAATGTGAGGAGGCGTCCTTGTCAGTGACTGTCTTTTAGTTAACAGCTTTAAAGAGTGTGGGCTTTCTGTTGACTCGCACTTCAATCACACGCTAGCGATACAAGCCAGTCTTTTTTTTTTCTGGTTCTTACATGATACTTCTCATTCATGGATTTACTTGAGGCATTTTGCATGCATTTACTGCGTTAAAACAATCTTTGAAATTTACAATAAAAAAAAAATCAGCAGCTGGGGTTGCCAGAATTTACTATAAAAATACAGTAGCAACATTTTAGGTTTTATTTATTAAACAAATTTAATAAATAAATAAACACATGGAATTCTAGGAATGTTCATTTACATTTTGCACTGAAAATTAATAGATTACTTGTTCTTTTTCACTTCCATAAACTACATTTAACAGTATTTTACTGTAAATACATGAAATGTCCTATTATATTTATTACAGTTTTTCAACATATAGTTAGTGAACTTACCTTTAACCAATTAACAGGGTTATTTTTGTTAATTAAAACTAAAACTTAAAATATTTTTGTTAACTGAAATAAAGCTGAAATGAAATAATATAAACGTTAGATGAAATATTTTTAGTAACTTGCAAAGACAATATTTCATATTATATTTAATCAATATTTCATTAAATAAAATTTTTAAAAATGAAATAAAAATAAACCTAAATAGCAATATTAAAAAAAGCCAAAAACTAATAAAAATGACAAAAGCACATAACAAAATTGCTCAAAAATCTAACAAAATTAAAATGAAACCTGAAAGTATAAAAATAAAAGCTAATTCAAAATGTGGATAAAAGTATAATAGCATATAAATAATACTAAAATATTAATTTTTGCAGACTTTTACGTATATATATATATATATATATATATATTAGTGCTGTCAAACGATTAATCGCGATTAATCGCATCCCAAATAAAAGTTTTTGTTTACATAATATGTGTGTATACTGTGTATATTTATTATGTATATATAAATACAAACACATGCATGTATATATTTAAGAAAAACATGTTAT